>BJBW01003167.1:0-61360 GCA_004320125.1 Scolopax mira
CTCAGCCTCCTCTTTTCCAGGCTGAACAACCCCAGTTCATAAGGTCAATGCTCAGAGCCAGGTAAATGAGGCATGCTGTAGGACAGGACAGGGGCAGTGCTAGAGCTTGCTGTAGGTGTGATTCCAGAGGTGATGTATTCTGCTGTTGTCCTTGACAAGGAGAATGGGGCTGACAGTGCCTGTCTATTCCTTGCATGCTTGTTTGAATTCATGGGGAATTTGCTGTCATAAAGTTAGTACACTGTAGCCTGCATGAAAAGAACCAGTGAAAAACTTCAGGACTCTGTCATGACTTTCATTTTTAACAGTTTTAATACTTTATGGTACCTTGTAGTGTCTCTATAGCCATGTATGACATACGAGTAAAAACAATTTACCTCTATGAGTGAGGGGGATTCTAGCAAACATGAACTTTGAAAGGGTCTGGGAAGAGCCTCCAACTTGCTCCCTGATGGGCAGAGTGCAAAATCATTTTAATGGCTCTTCAGTAGACAGAGGTACTAGGTTCAGTCTCACCTTTTGTAAAAACATGTCTTCATGTATGTAGGAATGACACTGTTTTCAGGTGTTAAATGCTAGTGGAGAATAAATTGAGAGGCGGTGTCTTAAACATTGAGAATTTTAAGTATAGTTGTTTGGTAAAAGTAACTTTCAGAACCTGTTTTCTATTTGCTGGTTGCCAGAAGATAGATTTCCATTATTAAAAATGATTATGACTTGAATATTTCACCTGAGCTTTCAATATCAATTTCATGGCAGGTATTAGGGAAAAACACAGTTCTGCATACTATGGGATACTTCATCGAAATGTTTTTCTTTTAATATACAAATGGAAAAAGATACTTGTTAGAGAAATATAGGAGCAGTTAGTGCATGACTGTATTATGAAGGATCTAAACCAGGTATAACAGTGTCCTTAAAACCTAACTTCTAAATGATTGTAATTTTTGACCATTCTGGGAGTGAGTACCAGGAAATGACAGTAATGCCATGTCTGGCCTGTGCATTCAGGTAGGGAATCCAGCAACATACCTAGACTTCCTAGACCAGATGTGTTACATGTTATATGAAACTGCAAAATCTAAACATCTTCCTCAGCCCAATCCTTTATTGTGATCTGAATTTTGGCCTTCGTATCCATGACTGCAGTCCAGCTAACTTCTATAATTTAGTCCTTGGTCCTTTTGCTGGTCCTTTGCAAGAGCCAAACTCGGCTCCAGTGCTGGATTTGTGATGCCAGCAATGGTAGCATCTGGGGAAGAAGGTGCTAGTTAGTATGCATACAGGGGACAGAATGTGGTCCTAAGAAGTACAGAGAAAAGATGCTGAGGATGGGGGAGTTACCTAGTCCAAGCTGGTGAATGGCTTTTCTAGGAATGATAATTTCGAGCCACAGAATAGAAATAATAGAACCAGCCTAAAAGAATGGGCCAGTGAGGTGATGGAAGCTCAGCCAATGGTGGGAAAGTAGTCCTGGCTTTTCTTGCTCTTTATTAGCTTTGTATCAGGACTGAACCAAGGTTTGCTGTGTATGTAGAAGGACTCTCTTTGTAATCATGACTGGCTTTTGAGCACTGTCATATGGGGCAGAGCACGGTATAATATCTGTACACATCAAACCCATGGCTGACAGAAAGGGAGAATCGTGTTCAGACAGGCTGTACTCAAACCCCAGATCTGCTACTGACTTCTCAGGGGACCTCGAGCAATATAAAAATAGGACTAATGGTATACTTATCATGCTGCAGAACTGCAGAGCAAGAGTGCTGTTGGTACATGTGTACTAGCAGTGTTGCTGTTCAGAGAAGTGGCCTCATAAACAAAAACAAATTGTCAGCAAATAGTTTGGCATTTTTTTTGAGAGAAGCTTACAGTTTACTGCCTGCAGAGCACTGAGGAGCAACTAGTAAAAGCTGCTTGAAGTCCTAGCCAGATGATAGAGCCAAATTGTGTTTATGATTGCACATAGCTAAATCTCCTACCAAACAGACAGCTTTTACTATTTGTTCATTCATGACTTAGACGCCATTATGCAGCGGTAGCCACATTGTGCAAATATTTGCTCATTCTGTGACAAAATCACTCATATTGGCAGGTTAGGAAATATAGCATTTTTATATGAAAAGGCAATAGGTAGGCTTTGCCTGTAACTGTAGACTGGTTAAGTAATATGCTATTAAGCTCAATTAGAGTGGCACAGTGAAAATAGGTGTAATACTTTTGCAATGAAAAAGCATGTAAAGACCTGAACAAATGAGACATTACTATGAATGATGCTCCCTCATATGAGTAGAACTACTGAAGGAGGGCCCTACATCTCTGTTTCGTGCTGCATCCGTTACTATTTTGCTGACTTTGTGTTGATGCTTTATGTTGGCTGAAACATTTTAATGTTTTTATTTTAAAACTCAGTAACAGAAATTTGCTAGTGCAGTGGACAAAGCATCTTCTGGGATTCTTTCGACTTTGCTGGTATTGCTGGTATAGACTGAAAAGGACCAACCTCTCTGTTCCCTTTCTCCTCAAGCATACAAGACTGCAAGCTATCCTGTGATAATATGCTTTTTTGAGTGTGTGTAAAACCATCCTGTCTCTGCATGATCTGTGTAATACATGGGAAAAAATTTGCATCTAGTATCTGATGAGGGCAATTTCCTGTAAGCCAGCTCTTCTTGTGGTCTCTGGTTTCCAGCCAGTTCTATTTTTACCATCTTTTTCTTCTTTTTTTTCCCCTCCCCCTTAGTTTCTTTCTTTTTCTTTTTTTTTTTTTTAAAAAAAAAAAAAAAGGATATTTCCTTTTGGCAATCTGTTACTCTAATGGTTCTTACACCTAGACAGGCTACGGTTTTAAAAGGCACCAACAAAAGCCATGAAGGTACTGTGTATCCTGATCACATTTAATTGAAGCTGTTGAGCCACATCGTAAAGTCAGCATCAGCTAATGGCAGCAGATGAGAGCAAAGCTTTGGCTTTTTGCTATTTATCATTGCCGAGTTAAAGCCAGATCCAAGTAATTCTGTATTGCTGTAGTCAAAATTGTGGTGTTCCTGACACTGCAAACGCTTAGATTGGTGTACCATGTTGCTCACGTGAATAGGGATCTGGGAGCGTGTAAGTAGTTGCAATATGATAATTGATAATTCATCTGACTCTAGTGAATAAAGCTGGGGAGACTTGCACTGAGGGTGCAAGAGGGATCCAGCAATCTGAAGTCTGGTGTTACTGAAGGACGTCTGAATGTGTGGGCAGAGTGAAGAAATGAAAGGAGGTCAAAGTAGAAGTGCAGTAGGGTAGAAGTGTGAGAGGGGAGTCATTTAGAACAGTCACTTTCCAATGAAGTAAATGGAAATCTTGTCAGCAGTTACAGAATTGTCATAGTGCAAGGCATATGTGTATTTAAAGCCAATCTCAATCTGTTTGAATTTTTCCCTAAGACTTGAGGAATGCGGGAACCTTTCAAAAAACAATTAATGTCATGCAGGAGAGTGGATTGGAGATACAACTATAGGATGTTAAAAATTGTCCTTGAAAGATTCCTTGAAATACAAAAGGAGGAAAACAAGGTAATGCCATGGCAGTTACTGTTTCAGAGATGATAGTGTGAGCTTTGGAGTGCTCTGGCCTTACTTGGAGAGGATTTGATCCTCCTGCAGGCGTATTTCCCCCCCCTCCTCCCCCACCGCCCTGCTTTGCAAATCGCATCTTTGAACTGGATCAAGAAGGCTTCACATTCTGCAAGCAAAATGCTAGAAGAATGCAGCTTACATACATGACAAAGGGTAGGTTTTCTAACTAAGGGACCATGCATGTGTATTTTGGTGCTTCCAAATAATTGCACTGGTTTGTGAGCAGGGTAATTGGATATTTAATTAGGAAGATGAAGATCCCTGCTTTCTCATAGTAACAATTGACAGAAGATGCTGAGAACTTAGTCCCAGGAGTCGTTTGGTATCTGAAGTACAGTTTGTACATGTCAAATTGAGCAACAGTTACATTTTTCTCCCATTACATTCATGTCTTTAATGGTTGTTGATTAAGTTTTACATGTTCATTAACCTGGCTGCTCTATGATGAGCAATTCTGGTCCTCTGATGTAGGGAAGGGGGAACATTTGTCAAATTGCCTTCAGGTTTTTTTTGTGGTTTCTGAGTATTAGTCCCTTGGACCACTAGGACACTTGCTAGTTTTTAGTGAACAAATGCTTCCATGTATTTTGAAGAAATAAATTATATTCAGAAAAGTATGTGCTGGAATGGCCCTATTTCCACATGAAATGTTGTCAATTTTTTGTGCTACAATGACAACAAAATATCACTGGTAGAGACGAGATATGATTTCTGCTCCCTTGACAAGGTGCCATCATTGCTTTGAAACATCACTGCAGGGTGGGAACAGTGCTTCTGGTTTTCATTATGCCTAGCTGCAGCCTTCACAGCAGTATCTTTGGACTTAGGGCTGACATTTCATTGCAGGAAATCATACAGTTACTGCATGTTATTCCCAAGAGCTGCAACATCCCTTTGACTAAATACTGCTGGGTGTAAGCTGGCAGTGGTGTTTGCTGTGAATCATCCTCACTAATGGAAACTATTTGATAAAGAAACAACAGTCATTAGCAAGATGACATTTCTGTTCAGAATCCCTTCTCCTACCTTTATTTCTTCCATGAACTGTTTTGTAAATTACTTTTGGGCTGGAGGGCCTCATTCACTTTAATTCTAGCAACAAATAACTCAGGAGTAGTGAATATCAAGAGAGGCTTTTTGTTATTCCTGAACTTCAAAGGTGTTTGCTTCTGTTGTGCTTTCATTTTGATTTCATTTTGCACTTAACCATGGATGACTGGAAAGTGTTGAATCGGTTGCATAGCTAGTGCTGCAGGTGGACTGTTTAAAGACATTTATTTCTGAACTGCAAAAGCGAGGAGTGTAGACATTAAATAATAAAGTAAATAAAGTTGCTTTGGCATGCTGCTGTTTCCCATCACTGTAGGAAATCATAGGCTTCTTCCCTGCAGAAAAACAATCAAGTACAGTCTTAATTTTCAATCCCATAAATAAACTCTAGGGGTTTATGTGCATGATTAGTTATATTCCTACATAAGACCTTTTTTCCTAGCTATGGCCAAAATTCTTAGGTGTGAATGTTGATGTTTATTGTCTGCTTAAACATCTTTTCTGCTCAAGTCTTCTGCTTGTGCAGAAGGGATGTTACTGAATTCCACTCTTGTCATAATAACATCAACCTCACGGTCAGTAAGCCTGCAGACCGAATGGAACAAAAGATGCAAAAAAAAAATAAAATTTAAAATAAAGATGGTCTGTTATAATGTCTGGAATTCATTATGACTGGTGATGGGTTACAAGCTTGGAAGAAACAGTGGTCTGTTCTGGTCTGGCACATCCCAAAAGTTCTCCATACAGTGCATTGCAAGCATAGGAAGGGCACAACTTTTTTTCTTAAATCCCTCTCACGTAACCCAGATCACACCTCTATAAAGAAGATGTGTGTTTATACTACCTGAGGGGGGACTCTACAACTGTTTAATGACACACCAGGTGAAAGAGACCATTTCTTCCCAATTGCGGCTGAAACACAAAACTTCAGATGCACGCATACCAAGTCTGTATCACGTTTTTCTTCACTAAAATAAACAGCTCACTATTATCCTCATCTTTCAAAATTTCTTGTTTACTTTAGACTGATTTGAACTGTAGAATTCTGCCTTGTCCCTGCTTTGATTTCGAGTGTTGTCCATGAAGGAGAGAACTAAACGCTCTTGGTAAAGCATATGGGATCCATCTAGGAGATGTCTGTGGATGCACATGTGGACCAGACAGTCAAGGCAAATTCTTCAGGAGCTTGAAAATTATCAGAAGAGGTCAAGAGTTTTTGGGTGGAAGCCAGGGCTGTCCTAGTGTTGGTTCGGTTAATTGAGAAATATCAAAGGCCTCAAATGGTTGCATTCTCTGAAGCTCCCTGGTGCCTTTGAAAGCTATTATTAAAGTTATGCCGCAAGGACTCGCCCAAATGGGTTATTTTATCTACCCAGTTTCTGGCATTTAGGCAGCTGCCCTTCCAGTTTCACAATACTGAGTCCTACCTTTCTTTTCTACCCTTTAAGTCACCAAGGTATCTCTACAAATGCAAAGCAAGAAAGGATTCAAGATGCTTTCTAGACAGGAGAGTGGGGAAAGTTACTCTGAGGCTCACTGACTGTCATCAGGGATCTGCTTCAGCTTGATGCATGGTCTTGTAGCAAGGAACACAGTGATGAAACCTATGTGAGGAGCAGAGATTTTCAGCAAGTACACAAGCCATAGCCTTGCTTACCCAGCATGCCTGGGGCAGTTGGCAAAGGGGTAGCTTTGCTGGCAACTTCTTTCCTGGAGACTTTTCTGCTGAAGCAGGTGCTTGGTGCCGCCATCAGACTGGCCAAGCATGAAACTGGGACTAAGAACTAATCCCTGGATTTCTAAAAATAGCAATCCTGGATGTGTGGGTTTAACTTTGTTAACCATCTATCCCCTATCCGTCTCAGAGTTCTGTCTTGCACCCTTTTCAATTTCTTACCCCTTTTCCCCCCCTTTTCAATTTCTTTTTCTCCCAATCCCTTTAACAGAAGGTGTGTGTGTTAGTGTAAGTTTTAGCAGGACTTTGGAAGCAGGTAGGTTTGTATTTGTATGGAAAGCTTTTTATATCCCCTTTTTGTGTTGCTCGTTGGACAGGAAGTATGGTTTAACAAATAGCACATAAAACATTCATGTTTTTGTGAGCCTATAATGGTGTGCAGTGTTTTATGCAAGATATAAAACATGATACTGCATCTTCCATTTAGAAGGCTGTGTACACTTGTTTCTTTGATGTAATTCAGTTGACAGCAGTGTGGTTGTTCCTGACTTACACCTAGATAAATTCAGAGGGAGTAAAGAGCAACACAAGTTCACACATCCAGTGTGTGCTGACTCATTTGCTCTTAGTCTTGTGTAGCAGAAAATGCTTTTAGGGTACTCATGAGGAATGCATCAAAGTAGCTTCTCGGATATCAAGTTCAAGTTTAGCTAACGATTATGTAAAACCAGGGGCTTGTGATATGATTCATAATGAAGGTAAAAAAATCAGTGTTTTCAACTGGGAAGAGGGCTAACATCTATCGGCCTGACCAAATAATATGCAGGACTGTGTTTTTTATTTTTTTTTCAATTGCATTTCTATTTAAACTGGACCAAAGGTTTATTTTAAATGGGTTGATTCTGGACAAATAGTTGCTGATATGAACAAATGGAACCCTGCTTGTTCAAATGGAGTTGGTCTAAGTGACCTCCAGAGGTCCTTGCCAAGCTCAACTAGTCTAAGATTCTGTTTTGGGAATGCACAAGAATATTTGCTTTTTATAAAGTAGTGTGCTTTGAGCTCTCCTTAGTTTTCTGACAGTGTGTTTTATTTGGGATGTTTCCATTCTGAGTTACCTTGTCTCAAATTCCTTGTTGCTTTCTTCTTTCCTCTGCTGAGGCCTGATCTTGGATGTTGATGTTTCATCATGGTGGCCTAGGAAACTGTTGCCTTTTTATGGTAGTTCTTGTAACTTCCTTAGCTCTGGTTGTTTTTGTAATGTGAAATAAAGGGCAGGCTGCACATAGGCTTCACAGGCCAGAGCCTGATTTTATATCTGGATCAAAACATCTGAAGTGTGCTTAGGTGGAGCCTGCTTCTCCAATCTGCTGGTGGCCTGGCAGGAGTTTTCTTTGCCTTTCCCAGGCCATCCAGATCACATTAATAGCCTGGGCCTATGCTAAGATGCTGAATATGACTAATCTCTTTGTCCAGAGAGCTTGAGTTGAAGCATCCTCTTAGTAAATCTCTGAACCAGGGATTTACAATATGGATGGTAGTTGAGTCTGATCTGACAGCAGACACTTAACTGATGGTGTAGCCATGTGCCATGTGCTTAGTGTCTTCTGTTCCTCTGGGGCTTTCTGAGGACAGCTTGGTCCTGCCTGTACATGTTACTGGCTCAGTTTTCTCTTCAATGCTCTGTTGTGTCCTACTTAACTTACTCTTCTGTGTATACAAAAACTGGGTGACTCTAGAGGAGAAACATCTTGCTCTCTTGTTTGCATCATTTCTAGTTTAATAAATGCAGATTTTAACATTGCTCATCTAGGGGAAGAAAAAGTATTATAACAGGTGAAGATTAAGTCATCATCATTTAGGACTCTATTGCACCTCCCAAAATTAGGTGACAAAGGATCAATATACCAAACACTGATTCCTGAGAGTTCAGACCCAATTTTTTTTGTTAAACTAAGGATTATTTTGCTTGATGATTAGATGAATGGAAACAGCAGTAACTAAATCAGCAGCAAGCTTGCCAATGACTCTGGTGGGCTTGAGCTGAAAGTCTGTTAAGTAGTTGACATGCAGCTCAAATTGTGTGCAGAAATCGATTCCAGAAGTAAATCATATAGGCAATTAACCTTGGGACCTGCAGAGAATGGGACCTGCAGAAAATACAGGGCTTTGCTTGCTAGGAGCACCTGAAGTAACTCAGCTTTTGGAGATGTATGTGTCGGGGAGATACCTAAATCAAAGCCAAATAAACAACTCCAAATCAGTTCCAAGTCGGCTGAAGGAAGGGAAGGAAGAGCGGTAAGTATATTTGGTAGTTTAGATGTGTTGCCATGGTTACAACAGCTCAATCAAAGCCAGGACTAATCTATAATTGAAAAGGATAGCAGATGCAAAGGCGCGTTACTGTTTGCGGGAATTCAGGTACATAGTAGTGAACCTGCTGTTTCATCCTTCATGCACAGCCCTGCCCTCAACCTGAAGAATACTTTGATTACTGTTGGTGTCCGAAAGTTCCTTGTCACTTAAAACACATATATTTCTTTCTTTTAACAGTGAGTTAATGACACCTGCCAACATCTGATCATAAATATCAGAGCTTTTTATGTGCTGCACATAATAGAAAGCAGATAGCAGTTCTATGTGTTAACCATGCTGTCTTCAAAAAGTGAAGCCAGCTTTGGGCTTCTGGAGCTGTTGGCTGTGTATTATAGTTGTGCTATGGAAGCTGGATAGGCCTGTAAAGACATAACGTTAAAGCCTTGAGTCAGTGAAGTCACCAAGCACATGATTTGCTGTAAGTGCTTAAGTGCTCTGCTAAATGAGGATGGATTGCCCAAGTGCCTAGAGTTATACGGATGCTTAAATGCTTTGTAAACTCAGTGTTTAAGGACTTTATCCCAAAGGATGCTCTAAGAGCTTCCACTGAAGTAAGTGAGGATGGAGGGGACCTTGTGCAGCATTCAGCAACTACAGGAATTGTGTGAAAGAAAAGACATTATCGCTCTTAAGCTCTTGTCTATTTTACCAAGAAAAAAAAAAATCTCGAAAAGGTAAAATTTCCAGGTTTAGATAGTTTTGGTTTTGGGTGTTTGTTTGAGGGGGGTGTGTGGGGCGTGTGTGTTTATACTATAATAAGAATGTTGATAGTTTAGTCAGTATTAAGACCTGCCTTGAGTATAAAACTAATATAGGTGGAAAACAGGACAGAATTCGTACTTTCGTTTCCAGGGACATGTCTGATGTATCTATATAAATAATCTTGCTGTGTGTTTGTGCAGCACCTGATACAATGCAGCCCCATTCTCAGCTGTTTCCTAAACGCTTGCAATCAAAATAAGAGTTATTAATCTTTGGCTTAATAGGTATGACCTGCCACAGGTTATGACTTGCTATGACAAATAGGTATGACTTGCTCATAAAAGTGCTCAGGTGGAATACTGTTGTGCAGAAGGAGCAATGTGAGCATAGATCAAAAGGAACATTTCCTTTAAGGGAAAAGAGCAGAACTAGGAAGAGCTATTCAGCATAATGCCTGCTGGTTGAGCTTTATGAGGCGTCCAGGCAAAGCATGTGCAGTGAGGGCAGACCAAGCAGCATTGTGTGGTGCCACAGCCCTTGTTTTGCACAAGGCAGGGTGGCAGCATGCGGGGGGCAGAGGTGTAATGTCATTTGGTTTCTGCTTATTAGGCCAGGTTGGTGCTGAAACATTAATCTCTTTTAGAAAGGTGCCTACTTTGCCTTGCTGCAACCAGGGCAGTCGCTGGCGGGGAAGGGATCCACTGAAGCAGAGTATTTCCTGGGGAGCAGCCCTGCCAGCCAGATGGTGCTGGAGCGGCTGTGTGTGGGTTGGGCTTGCTCCTGCCGTGTTCCCTCGATCGGGCACTGTGGTATCGGGTCTGTCCTTGCAACAAGTGAGCAAAACATGGGGAGAGAGATGGCTGCACCTCCACAGAGCAGTACTGGTAAGAGGCACAAGAATGTGAGAAGCTATAGTTGTAAAGAGATGATACAGAATGTAAGATTATAAAAGTTGATCATTTCTGCAGAGCAAATGAACGCTGTTCTGTAATTGTTGGTAGTTGTAAGATTGGGGTTTTTTTTGCGTACTGCTGGTGAAGCATCTAAGCTGTGCCAAGCCTTGGTGTAAAGGAGGTAAATTAAATCCTTCCTTGTTGAGCAAATTATTAACTCCACACTCCCTACAAGAACACTTTTCATGTTGGACTCACTAGTTAAATATGAGAAATTTCAACCAAAAAAAAATTTGTAATTGGACAAAAAGATTGTTTCATTGCAATTTCTCTTTTATTTTGGGGGGTGGGAGTGGCAAAATCCAAATAAACCCACTAAACAGTAAAGGAAGAATACTGTAAGGTTTTGTGAATGTTTTTATTCTTATACTTGCTTTTCATAACTTTTCCGTCCAGATACTGTGTAACCTGTGAACTTAAGTATGTAGCCCAGTAAATACTGGCTCAGTTACATGTAAGAGGTGGAAAAAGGCCATGTATTCTCTTTCTCTCCTGCTCAGTCCTCCATATTAATTACTCAATTAATTACTTTCTGTGACCACACAAATAAAAAAAGGTAAGTGTTTTCTTCCTAACTTGCTTGGAAACAGCCCTCATTAAACTCTCTGCTGGGAGGAGGATTGGATGGGACACCAGCGCATTAAAGGGCTTCTCTGTCTGACTTGGGAAATGCCTTACGTAAGGAGCAGTCGCACCGTAGCCGAGCTGAGGGCACGGGGACAGACGGCGCCTTTTAATGTGACCCTGACTGGGATCCCTAATGAAGATCTTGCAGCATTGAGGGTGGCCCTGGGAGAACAATACAGTGTTTCTTCCCCACCAGCCAAAGTGTCTGTGTGCTCTGCCTGATCTGAGTTGGCATAGCCCTGCTTCTGCCTGCAGGGGTGAAATTGGCACAGAGCTGCCTCCAGCCCTTTTGCCACCGGTGAGCATTACAAGGAAGATGAAACTTTGTCAACTAAGAGTACCCTGCTGCTTGAAGAAATGATTTATAGTCTTATGGCATATATAGTGTTGTTCTTTTGCTTTTCTAGCTGCTTTTTTCTCACCAAATGGCCCAGATAGTGCCTAGAAGGTGTTCATGGTATTGCTTCTGAATTAAGAATTTTTCTGCAGTGTAGTAATATGCACCTCACGGTGCATTGTACGTCACAGAAAACAGAAGGTTAAAATGTAGCAGAAAGGTTCTTTGCTGCCTCTAGCAGCAGGATATTAGCTGAGGGAAAGTAACAGGGTGAAATGATGGTGTATTAAATTGAAAATCACAATAATAGAGGAGAGAAGCAGCTGTGTTGGGAGCTGCCGAACCTCGGGTGAGTGAAGGAAGTTGGCTAGCCAGAAGTTAGAGCTCATTCCCTGCTTCCCTCGCTGGAGTTCAGGGTTGCAGGGCATACACCGGTGCTAGTGCTGTTTTTCTTTTGATTCACTGTCCTTAAATATAGAAAATTTATTCCAATAACTACCTTGTTTTTTGGTGCTTCAATAGATGTATTTTTCATGTCCACTGCACACGTTCTCTGTTATGCACAGTAATCTTGCAAATATTTTGATATCATACTTTTATCATATCTCTTTTTGGTCTTGTCTGAATTTAACTCCTGTTAATTTAGTCTTCCTATATTGGCCTTGCCTTATTGAAGTAGGGTTATTTCTACTGCTGCAGAAAACTGGACAGCCAAAGGGAATGAGCTCCACATAATCCTCACAGGGAAATGACTATCAGTCTGTGGTGTGTTACGGAGGGTCTGCACTGGCTTTGACAGCTCTGCTGACCTCAGCTGCAGCTGTATGACACAGGTGAGGAGGGGGATGCTGCTGATGCACAAATTAAACCAAAATGTGTCTTGTAATGTTAAGTCCTGCCCGCAGTTGTATGCGGCTCAGTGGCTCTGCAATTGATTGCTTAAATCTGAGCTTTTTTTCTGCCCTGTCAGCTTTATCCTTGGCCACATCAACTACTTGGAGCAAGTTGCCTTGGAGAATTCAGCCTTTGGCTGCTTCTAATTCAGAAGACAGATTTTCTGGATTGTGAATAACACGTTTGAGTCCTTCTATTTCCCTGCAGTTCTATCAAATGAGTTTTTATATTTCAGCTTAGAGGGACAATGAGAGGTGGAAAGAGAAGAGTTGGAAAAAGGGCAGAAATGCATTTGATTAAGGAAGAAATGTGGTGCTTTGCACTCTCCTGGCTGTGTATGGTGGCTATCCTGCTGCTTGTCATGCAACCTAGCATTGGCTCTGGTGGGCGTGTAAATGAATGTACATCTGGTTGCCATTGAGAGACTTGTCTTTCTATAACGTGAGTACAGCATTTCTGCCATATAGGAAACCTACCCAGATTTGGACATTAGGACTTTTGGGGATCTTGTGGATATTTAGGTTTTTTTTATACGTGTAGACATATCTCACTCTGCTATAGAGGTAAAGGGATGGTGATTTAACAGCAGGTAGGCTGTGTGACAATACAGTGACTACTTAGGAAGCATGTCACATTGTGCTCTCTATTAGTTTACTGTTGGTATGTGGATTTCTGGCAGGTCCCATGCAGGGCTTAGAGGAGATAGCAGAGGGAATCACAGGGTTGTTTCAGCATGATGCTTATGGTGGTGTCTCTTCTGGCCTAAGGCTTTGCTGACCCATGTATATATGTATGTGGCAGCATCACTGTGGGCATTTGTGCTCATGAGAGTCTGGGCTTCAAGAGCAAACATTAATTCTTTGTAAGTGAGAGGAAGTGTGTGTGTCCTGAGGTGAGCAAGCTGGGAGAGCTATCTAATGCAGATGCAGTTCCACAACTGTCACACGTAAGTGTTAGTGAAAAAGGCTGCTACAATAAAATGATTCATGCTTATTTAGCAAGTGATTCTGAGTAATTTGGTGGGCTTGACACCAGTTGGGACAATACACTTTGAAGGGTTATTGGTATCATCAACCAGCTTGTGTCTGGCTGCTGCTTTTTTGCAGCTTCACTTGTCCTATTTCTTCTTTAAAAACTGGGTACGTGTTGTGATTTAAGTTTTATCTTTCTACTAACCAGAGGAGATACACATGACATGGTAGATATGCTGCATCAGGTTCCCTTGGTCTGTTCATTGGCTTTAGTAATGACATAAATCTAGAAATTCCTGCTTCCATATAGACCCTTCACCTGTGGTTTCTGTCAGCCGTGGCAGTAAGAGAATGGATAGGTGAGGCTGAGATGCAAAACAGCAGTCTATAAACGGGCTGGTTACCAGAGCTGTGCTTTTGTCTAGAATTTATTATGGTGTTAGAATGAATGACAATGAATTTTGTTTCTAATAAAACATTAGAATCAGCCTGAGCTGATTCAGGCATGTAGCCTCATAAAGCACAGAATGCCATCTATGCAATAAAGGTGGTTTCTTAAACACTCATGCGTAAGAGCTACTTCTGAAGTAGCTATTTATACAGATGTTTAAGAAACTGTTTCAGTTACCTTCCTCGTGAAGTGTATTTCATGTTTCTTACCCCCAGGATTTATCATTTACATCTGCTACAGTTTTAGTTAAATAAGAACAGTTTTCAGTAAGATCAATTTTGCACTTAGTCACAGATATTATGCTGATGCTCTCTTGAAGGAGCTTTTTCCTTCAGTAATCCAATATATTATGAAATAGTCTTCTACACAGTGATGTAAACAGTTGTCAGCTTTTAGTAGTAGTTAAAAAAGAGAGGTAACATGTGTCTGCAAATTAGGATAGGCCACAGATGAGTGAGTTAAATTAAATGTTGGCTTATTGAAAGCGATGAATGTGGTATGCTGGGTGGAGAGTGCTGGTTGCCACATCCAGACTGAGTAGATGATAACCAGTATCAGCACTATAGAGGCTCTCCATTATTTGAGTGGCAGAATTTCTGTCCTTTCAAGCAAAAGACTTGGAGTCTTGGTTTTCCAACGACATGTGAGTGGAACATTCACAGTTATCTGAATACTTGTTATGTTGATTTATGATATTGATCAGGCTGTTGGGTTAAAGGTTGCTTGAAACTATTTGTGCTCATAAGATTGCCAAAATGCCACTTGATGTGTAATTTTGCAAATGGGACCCCATTTCACTGGGTGAAATGTTAAGTATAGAGCTTACTTCTACCAGCAGCCGGATTTCTGAAAAGAGCCCAATATATGGAAATGGAGAAATCTGGTCCTGGGGTCCATGCAGGAGAAGTGTCCAACTGCATTTGGCACAACAGCCTGGTGTGAGGAGATGCTGCATCGGGGACCGTGGTGAGTCTCCCTGCAGTGGCACAGGACTCTCTATGGCTACAAACTCTGGAGAGGAGGAAGAAAGCTGGCCAGAGTCACCTGTCAGTGTTTTGAGGGTCCCTTAGGTAAAGTTTATTTAGCTTTCTAGGCAGCTGCAATATTTAAACTGACCTGAAGCAGCAAACAGATGGAGGGGTATGTTCTGTGACAGCGTGCTGTATTTTTGGCTTTCACTTCAAGTGGTTTGTAGGTAACTTGTTTAGCATTCTATGTATTTGATTCTCTTGATATTGCTAAACTTGGCCTTTTTTAAAAAGTAACATACATATTTTTTCATCCTCCTTAAGCTTAAACTTCCTCTTTGCCGAGAAGTTAAAATGGATTTCTTCAGAAGTAGGTGCCCTGTTAGACCATGCCTTCTGCTGCGGCAGGGAGCAAGTCATTCATGTTGGCTTGACTGGGAGTTATTTATATCCTGCTATATATAGACCATATATTTCACTTCTCAGATGAACCAGTGAATTCTGGTTTTGTGTTTGGATATCTGAAAGATGGGATTCTTTCAGAATTCTTTTCTTTTTAAGGCTTTTAAGTGAATAGAGGCTTTTTCCTGTTAGATCAAACTCAACTTTCACTAGTGTATATGTTTGGAAATTTACCCTTCTCTCTGAGACCATGTCAATTTAATAGAGGAGAAAAAACGTGAACATTCATGGGAATGTTTGTTCTTATAAGTTGTAACTTCTTTTTAAATAAGAACAAAAATAAAATGTTGCAACACTGCTTAAATAAAAGGCAGTAGAAGTCAGGGTCTTGAAAATAGTGTGGTTCTCCCTTTTTAAGGATAAGCCATTCAGCATTCCAAACTGGCTCATGCTGGGAGATGCAGACATCACCAGCAAGGTATTTCCTGGCTCCTTTTGCCAAATGCTAATAATAATAATAATAATAAAAATAATAATAATAAAAAAATACTAAAATCTGAACTAAGCTACTTGTGACTTCATTTGGCAGCACAGACCTACTCTACATAACTTCTGCCTTTATTTTGTTACTTATATGCCTGCCAAGAGCTTCTGAATTAATTTGCCTCCTTCTCCGTCCCTCTGTTCCCCCTGCTGAAGCGAAGGCATAGCATATCACATCTTGTGAGCCAGAGGAACGTACGGGCTGGGGGAGCTTCAGCTGACCAGACTGAGGGCTCGGCTGTGACATTAGGTGCTGCTCCAAGTGAGGACAGTGCCTTGACCACAGAGGTTGGGTTGTCTCTTTCCTTGGGCTCCTTCTCAAGCATACTGCCTCTCCTGAGCCCTACCGCTTCTTGAGGTTTTAATTACTTGCTCACTTTTCCTGATGGTTGTCTTTCAACTTGGGCGTCTTTACCAATCCAGTTCGGACACATTGACCATAAGAGATAGGTGCTCATATTTTTTTCCTTTTTCCTCCCTACCTCCTCTGAAGGTAGGAGGTGGGTTTTTTTTTATGTGCACCAACGAGAGAGAAGATAGCTTTTGTGGGAGCACAAGGTCTCTCTGTTCCTTTACGTGGGCGTCTAATCCAGGTCAGATCCTAACCCTGCTTTAAAATGTTTCAGGTCCTTTGATCTGTAGCTGTATCAGGGAAAGTGAAATAAAATGTCTATGTGGCAGAGTGGTGGAGTGGAAAAGGAGTTTATATGCGAAGGGGTGAAAGTCTGATCTGCTGCCGATATACAACAGGAAGGCACAGCCTTGCCAACAAATTTCAGTGTTGCAAGGAAAGACGTGAGACCATTTCTGAAGTTTCAGAGTCCTGCAGAGAGTAACCAGGAAGGAATGACTGGGAATTTTTTTTTTGGTTGTGGGGAAAGGAAATATGTGAGAACATTTAAAGTGCAAGATTCCAAAGTGCTTATGAAATTGTGGTACCCTGAAGAGGCAGGCTTGGATTTATGGTACATTAAAATGACGTAACAGTTTCATGGTAATTGATAGTGTTTTATGACACATCAGTTCCAGTTTCTGCTTTGTTAAACACTTCTGAAGCTGCTTCAGTGCACCCAGGTTTCCCTCCCTGACTGCTGGGAACTCTGTGAATCACTGGCTTCTTCAGCTCCAGCCAGAGCTGTAAATACTGGATTGGTCCCAGCTTCCTGTTCTGCCTAGGCAGCACCTGCGTTTCATCAGGTAGAATCTAATATGCAAATGTGAGCATCATTTCTGGAATCAGTTAGAAACTGTTCATCCACATGGTCCTCTGTGTGTGCTTGTGAGTTGCTTTTTTTCTAAATTGTTAGATTAATTGTGGAAGAAACTGCTTTCAGTGGAGCTTAATTCTGATGAACCTGTATAGGTTAAAAGGAAAGAAGGAGCTACTGTGCAGAAATCACTTTCTTTTGGCACGTTCCCTCTAATTCTGTATGACCTCACCTGAAGACTTTTATCTGACATTGGTTTTGAATTGAGTCTGCATTGCTGATGATGCATTTGGCTGTAAAGATGAGATTGGTAATAGTTAATTGATTTTCAAGGATAGGAGAAAATGCAGTTCTTGATAACCATTGCAATTTCAGGTAATGTATGCTAACACTGATGTATGGGCCATTCAGAGCTAATAATAACCTGGCCGACCTGACCTGCCTTGGCTTTAAAATGTCTACTAGAACTTGCTGTGGCCTTGTAAAGAGATTTTGTATTTTTGTGTCTGTCTGCTGCTGGATCTTTGCTGTGAGTCTCCTTCGCTTTGCACCAAGATTTAATTATCAACATATAAATAAACCAGGTTGCTTCAATTATTTCTCCTGCCAAGACTTTGACCATGGTGTTGTGGCTTCTTGGGGTGGAGAGGATTTCAGTAAGGGGTACTAGAGGACAAAAAACATGTAGACTCTTCTGTAGTTGTTTCTTGGGACAGCATGTGATTTTTGTGTCTCGATAACATTTCATGAAAGCTCAGATTAACAGCCCTACATGTAGCCTTGGTAGCTTTGACAGTGAAAACTGGGAATCCTTGTTAGGTGTCTCATGGCTACTTTGGAACAGCAGCAGCAGGCTGGAAAATCTGCAGTCCACTGAATCTTGCCTGACCTGCTATTCTTGTAAAGTTCCTGCCAAAGACCTCAGAAGGAAACTGAGTTTTCCTTCAGAGCACTGAGGAAAAATTTTTAAGAGTTTGGAGATCAGTTGTCAGCGCTGGAAATGGGGCTTGCCAGAAGTAGTGACAGACCAAGCTTGTAAGAAAAACAATACTGCACGACGGACTGACAATATCCCCTCATAATTTGTATTAAAAATAGATCTTACAGGCTCCAGTTTTAGCATGATCCATTCAGTAATTCATATGGCATTCCATATGTTAGGGTGAGAGGAAGGTGGAAATAGTGGGAGTCAGGGGAAAAAGACACTGCCTGATCCAGATCCTTATGCCATTTTAGTTCAGTTAATTGCATACGTTTAAAGAGTCATAACGTGAACAGATGGGGTGTTCCACAGTTATGTGGTGTGTGTATGTGTGTGTGTATATATATACATATATATATGAAGTTCTCTAGCATTTAATTCTGCAGGGCCACATTGAAGCTTTACCAACCACTCAGACTGAGTGTGTGTGGGGAAGAGTTTGGCAGTAATCAGTGGTGGGATGGGATAAGTGATTGCTCTAATATTGGGATCCTCAAAACCGCATGAGATGTGCACGTGATTCAGGGAACAGAGCCATAGCTTTAGCTTGGCATTTGGTGGCAACCTCAAAGCGGACTTTCCAAGGTTGTCATGTCTCCTTGTTTGAAGCCACCCAGCTCTGAAAATCAGGGAAAAAACTTTTTCAGGGACTTAGGCCTCGATGTGATACTAGGGTAGCTTCCCTCAGTCTGGGGAGTGATTCTTTTAGAAGATGGAGGATTGGACCACCAAACAGCAACTTTGTGTCCTGCAAAAAGATGCAGGGTTGTAGGATCCCTTCTCTCCCCACACCCTGACCCCTGTGGCACAAGCGCTGGGGAAGAGGCAGCCTCCTGGCTGCTCAGAGCAGCCTGCCTTGCGCCGTGCAAACAGGCTGCCTTCCTCCTCACTGCTACAGCCTTTTGCAAGGATATAGTAAAGCAGATGGCGTCGTGCTTATACGTAATAAATGGCGAGCAAATGAATAAACCTGTTTGTCAGCCTGGGCTTTGCTCTGCGCCATCTATCCCTTGTCGGTGAATGCTGGGCCTTTCCGTTGGAGCCTCTGCTCCTGCTGGGAGCTCACTGGGGAGACGTTTGCCTGGAGGGCCCCCTGCTCTCTCTTTCCAAACTCTGGTCCTTAGGGTCAGACTTTGCTCAGTTTGGCTCTTGCCTGAGAGCAGCCAGACTTTCAGCAGGACATTGATGTAGGGTTGGGCTTCATTTAGAGCAGTGTCATTTCTCTGAATCTTGAGGTAAGGCAGATTTTTTTTTTAATCCATTTTTCTTTTGTATTTTTCTTATCTTAAAGAATTATGTCTTCAGTTTTTGAGGACCTGGCTACATAAGGGGTTTGGTGGTCTTTCACTTAGACTCATAGAGACATTAGACTCGTGTGGCTAAGGTCAGCATGGTAAGTGGTTTGGACCCAACTGCTCTTTGCTCTTTACTTAGAGGGATTTTTTTAAAAAAAAATTTGTTTGTGTGTGAGTCCCCTTCCCAGTACATACAGCACTTACTGACAATTTTCAAACTGCGTTCTCTTTGCTTTCTTTCCTGCTTCTCCTCCATGTGGATTGGGAGGTGCAAGGAAGCATCTTGTGGCAGCCAAACCACTGTGCTGTCCTCAGAGGATTCCCACGTCATGCAGTGCCAGCTCAAAGTGCACCAACAGGTCCCAGCTGAGACTCCACCTCATCCTGCAGTTGATGGGTGTTGTCCATCTGTATCTATGTTGTCATTTATTTGTTGTGCAGCTGATAAGCTTAGTGCAAGCGGATACAGTACCTGGTACTCTGGGGCTGGTTTGGGGCTGACATCTCAAGCTGCTGCAGTGTAGATAAAATATCAACAATAAAACAATCTTTTGTCTTGCTAGCAGGTAAGGAAGGCCAAATGTGGGGAAGAAGCTGGCTTGCAGGAAATCTTTTCTCACCCAATTTCTGAAAGATAGGGCAGAGATGCAGGAGGTGGACTGAGCTCTTGCCTTTGGTTCCAGGGAGCTACTGCAAGGCCCCTTGCAGCCTTTTTCCTCTTCCCACCCATTTTCTTATTTATGCATTCATTTCTTAACAGATGTTTGCACAGTGCCCTCATGCTGAAAGATCTTTCACTCCTAAAGAGTCTTTGTGGGCTTCAGAAAGAAAACAATAATAATTGACTGGGCAGTACAGGGAAGGATCAGCTGTCACTAGCTTTGGTGTACCCAGGGGGAAATAAGGAGTTTCAGTCCAGTGCTTTTCAGGAATGAGTTATTAATTCAGGATGAGAGTCTTTTGGTCTTTTAAAGGGGCAAAACCTTGAGCCACAGAAATCAAATAGCAACATGTGGAGTGGTAGTTGGATAAAAACAAAAATGAGATAGCAAAAAAACCTAAAGCTTTTTAGTTTATCTTGTTCTCTGGGTTCTCTGTCAGATGGCAAACACCTGCTCATTGCATGGATATTAGGGGCGTGCTTTCAGGAGACTTTTATCTTCAAGTGTTACCTGCCTTTTGTGCTCTGCCTTCTGCTTATCAGATTGCATGTTGCATGGTAGAAGGCATTTGCTGGTCACAGTGACTCGTTTTCAAGTCATTGAAGCGTAAAATAATTTCTACCAAGGCATAGCAAAATAAAATTATATTCAGTTATTTCTATCTTGGCTATATGTTGGAGTCAATATGAACTGATGCATGTGTGTGTATACTTATTAATAAAATACAGCTTTACAAGGCTTCTACACTTGGTTTCTCCTTTGTTCAAGGGGATGGAAGGAGACAAGGAAAAAGGCTTTTAGGCTGGGTGGGCAAGGTGGAGAGAAAATGCTGCTGTATTTTGTTTGTCCCAGTGGCATGCTTGTAGAATTTTTGAAAGCAGTTTGACAACAGGATCCAGCACATGTTCTAAACAGCTCTCACTTGAGGTCTGAGGCATGCATTGCAAAACAGTAATTATTTGGGCCTCCTGACAACATTGTGAGATCGTTAAGCAACACTTGGTTTGCTTAAGGTGAAGTGGGGTAGGAGATTAGGGGGAATGAGAGCCAGAGGGTGGAGGAGCAGTGAAGGATGCACCAGGAATGCTGTGTGGGTTTGGAGCACAATGGAGAGTGAGCATTTATGCTATGTGCAGGAGGACCTGGCTGGGGACATGAATTTACCATGTATACAAGGAACTGCAGCATATGGGGGAAGTGTAATGTGTCTGTGGAAGCCATGTTTTTGGGAAGGCGGGAGATTGCAGGCCTTCATTTGGGGCCTGGGAGAGGGTAGGCACAGCCCACAACAGCAAAAGTGAGTAAGGTGCCATGGCAGAGCTGATGCAGGCCTTGAGGACATAAAGGAAGAAGAAAGATGAAAAGGATGAAACTGAAAGGATGAAACTGAATGAAAAAGAATATACAGACATAAAGAAGCAGCAGAGAGGGGGAAAGAGATGGATGGAAGCCAAAGAATCAGAAAAAATGGTTAAATATTACAGCAAACAGACTGAAGAACATTGGCAAAAAAGATGGAAGGAGTGTTGGTAATGTGTGTATTCCACATTATTTAATTTTAGATTTATTTACATTTGCTACTATATTTATAATATGGGAATGTTTCAGAATTATCTTAACTCTTTCAGGAGAAGACAATGTTTTCTTTAGCCTGAAAGCTTTGTGAAATTTGAGGGATAGCTGCTCTTGGTCTTTTTTTCCCCAGCATCAGTTGTGACCATTCAGCAGTGACTTGGGAAACAGAGCGTAAGATAAGGTCATTCATTTTTATTTTTTTTAAAAGGTTTGAATACTTTTAAGTACTCACAGCTTTTAACTGTGGTGAATGATTGATAGATCCTGTTAAATTCTAGAGTAACAGTTTTTTGGAATTTGGGAAAGGTGGAAGACAAGAATCAGCTGATCTGTTTGACAGTCAGTAGATGGGACATATGTAGAGATGTGTTGTTAGTGAGAAGGTACTCTAAAACTCTCCAAAAAGGCGTAAGGTCCTGCCAGTGTGTTTCACTGAACCTTGGCATATGCTCCTTACGTGACTTGCCTCTCTAATGTTGAACCCTGCCCTCAGGAGCAGCTGAAGAAGAGAACAGAGGAAAGATCTGTGAATATAAAAGCGGGGAATACTGGCAGCAAGAAAATCTGGTTTAAGAAAGCTGATTTCATTAGGGTCCCCTCCTGATGCACTACTGGGTGTCAGCAACTGGAAGTGGCCCAAATCCGGCAAGAAGGTTCAGCAAATTCAATCTGCTGGGGTAACAGAAAGGGCTGGAAGAAAAGTGTGTTCCCCAGCATTGCAGTGTTTAAAACTCAGATGATTTCTAGCACCAAGGTGTAATCAGGGGATGCTGTTTGAGAAGCAGTTAGTGCAAGTTTTTTCTAGAGCTCCCAGTCCTTTGATGGCCTTAAAAGACAACATCTTGTAGCAGAGAATCGAAATATCCCAGAGAAATACCACAAGTTAACCAAGGCTCAGGCAGCCTTACCAGATGTGAATTTTCTGACTCTAGACCTGCAGCTCCCTGTGGCAGGTATAGCTTTTTTGTGTTTTGTTTGCATGCTTGTTTTTTTGATGTGTGAAAGCTGGTTATTTTGGCATGGCCCTGTATTTTTTTTACTAGTAAAGCTGTTAATGATTTATTAATGACTTTTCATGGTTTCCCTTAATTAAGAAGAGCAATAAATACTTCTTTCTCTGTTCTTCAAAATTTCATCTCTGAATAGGAAGTAATAATAAGAAGTTGAAAAGGTTTGGAAGTTTCCAAATGAATGCACAGGATGATTTTGTTGCTTAAAAGCCTTACATATGCAATGAATAGAGAGTAAATCTCATAATGAAAACCCGTTCCTTTTCCACTAATGTTGTCCCATGAAAACTCTATCAGGAAGATTTGTAGCTGAGTGTAAGCAATAAAATGTTGAAGAAACATATTGCCAGTTGTTCAGGTTCTGAGGTTTTGTTTTGATTGACTGGAAAGCAATTAAAAATCATTAATGATAGGCTATAAATACTAGGCAATTTGCAAATCCTGTGAATAAGACTTACTATTAAGTGAGGTGAATCCCAAATTTAAAGTACTTGAGTTCTCTTGGGGTTTGGTTTCTAGTCTGAGCTAAAGTGAAGGCTCTGCAGTTGTGGGAGGTGAGTGACTCTCTTAGTACTGAGGTGGCTGGGGTGAATGGCCCCTGGAACTCCCTGTCTGCTCGCTGAAGCGCTGCTGAGCTGCGGCACAGCAAGCAAAGTGTTCCAAGCTTGCAGCAATATCTGCAAAGAGGGATGATCCCAGGGAGACTCAAGGAATGAAATAGGGCAGTACCCGAAAACCAGGAGTTACAAAGGTGAGTCTACATGTTAGAGATCCCTAGCAGCTAAAGAAGATAATGCAAAAAAAACCCCACTGTCCTCATAAACTGCAATCTGTCTATTTCTGTGGCTCCATGTGTGTACCTGCAGAGTACAGCCAAGAACAGGCTCTGTAGGGTCTGTCTTGCCATGCTTACCTGGGTCAAGTGACTGTTACAGCTCCAGTCATCCTGCTGATTGCAATAGGGATATTCAGAGGACAGCAGAAGGTGGCTCGAGAAAAGCTAACAGACCAAAAAATGCAGTCTTTGTGTGGAGTTGGGAAGAAGTCCTCAGGGTGCGAACAGCTGCAGGAGGGTCACCCTCCTCCTGTTCATGGCTTTTGTTCAGGTGGGGCTGCAGAGAGGTTGTTTTATGATGTGATGTTCTGTTGCATTTTCTGTCTTCTTGCAGACAGTGGATTGTTTATTTCCCATTGACTTTGCTGTGGTGAGTGGTGATATTACAGTGTAATTCTGAAAATGCCTTTGTGGTTTGTACTACTGTACTCCTGGGCCTCAGAAGGGTTTGCAGTACCTTTTGGGGTGAATGTATCAATAGTTAAGTTGGAGCTGGTTACCCTGACAGTGTGAGCTTTTGGTTCATGACAGATTGCTACTAGTCCTTTCTGCAGATGATGCAGAGTTGTGGGTTGGTTTTGTGTTCAGTTTGGTTTTTCCCTTCCCTCTTCCTAGGAAATTTCTCTGATCTGATCTTTTCTGTACTGTTGTTGAAGTTGTAGCTTTTTATTCTTTATGATGAAAACAATGCATTTCAGTCTTACTGAGTTTTTGCGAATGTCTTTCTCCCAAGTATGGCAGTGAGCCAGTGAAATTAATGTGCCTGTTGCTTGTCTCTTTGCACAATTTGGTTGCTCAGAAACTGTCTTGTGCAAAATTCCAGGCTTTGAACCAGAGGCAGATGTGAGTGTGCCTGACTCCACTGCTGATGGACTTTAAAAGCTGTTGGTGGAAATTTCTCTGACCAAGATTTGGCCCCTAAGAAGGGATACACAGTATGTTTAGCTAGTAATGTTTCTCCTGACTTGGCTTGCAGAACCAACTTCCAAAAGCAATAAGAGCTCAAGCTCAGAGCAGAGAATTGTCAGAGTTACGAAAAGCTCAGAAAGCTTGATGGTTGTTAATATTCATCCCTTAATGATTTATGAGGCTAGAAAATATAAACAAGTGATACATTATATTTTGTTACAGCAGTTTCCTATCCTTGTTTAACATTGTCAGTGAAGAGCTTGTGTCCAAAAAGTTGTTCCATGACACCATCAGCTGAATAAGGTCTTTCAGATGAGTCTGTCTGAGAATGCTTGCTCTCAATTTACAAAGGAACCATTTCTTTTAAATATAATCTCCTCCTTCCCAGCCCCCTCCCCCCCAAATGATACCATCACCAGAATTCTCATTACCTCCCTCTTTCATCCCTTTATCTCATGTTGGCTGAAAAAACCTTTGTCTTCAGTTTCCTTCAATTATCAATTGAATTGAATTAATTGAAGTTATATTCTTTTTGCCAATTGGTGCAGAGAGAACCTTGGAGCAAATGTGTTTTAGTTATTCCATTTACTCTCTGCTCTTCATTCCTTCTGCAGTCTTTTTTTAATAGTGTTATGCTCCTAGTTTTTCGCTCACAGGTTCTGCGTTGTTGCGAGGGGTTTTTGCTCAAATATAAGAGCCATTGTGCCCCAAAACCTGACTTTTATTTTGAACTCTTTAAAAAAGAGCTAGGGAGCCTTTTGGGAAATGCTAGGAGCATCTGTGTTCTGCAGTCTCTACTTTGATGTTAATAAGTGGACAGATACCTTCATCTGAACCAGTCCCACTCCGTGCACCAGCTTGAAGTCTGGGAGATGGCAGATCACAGACCCAGTAAACCTGAACGTATGATCTCAATGGCACCATGGAGAGGCAAGGGCCAGCCTTTGGTGCCCTCCCCATCCCACTGAGGTGCTCCAGCAACAAAGAGGGGAACAGTAGGTAGGATTCATGTGGAAGAGCTGCAGAGCTTGTCCCACCTGCCTTTTCTTCTGAGAGACCATGTTAATGTAGTTGTAGCATGTTGGTACCATACCATGCTCCCCTTGGCATAACTTTTGCAGCCCCAGTATCCTTGAAGCTTTAGACTTTGTAGCTAATGGCAGATAGAGGCTTAGGCTGAGGTCCCCAGCACCATGGCTGGCTGGGATTAGAGAGGTGTGGAGGAAGCAATGTTGGTGCAGTGCCACGCTCCTTCAGCAGGCAGAGAAGACAGTATAAATCAGTCCCGTGGCCCAGGTGAATTTTGCTGGGGGCTATACCAGTTGCTCAATCTGTGCACAGTTGCACAGTCACAGAAACCAGGCACCTACAGGATGGGACAACAGAATCCTCATTTAGGCCACAGAGGATGCCAGCACATCTAGGCACTGTCCTTGGTGTTCTTTTTATAAAAATAAATACATAAATAAATTTTGACCTTCCTCAGTAGCAGGTTTTTTTAGTACCTTGCCAAAAAATCATCTTTGCTTTTAATCTGCTCTTTAGAGGAATGTATCTGAAAATATGTGCTTTACAAGGAAGGATTAGAAGAATGTTTTCCCAAACTCTCCCTTTTGCGTTTATCTGGACTCTCCCTAGTTTGCCAATATATTTCTTACTGCGCGAACCTCACGTATTGGCACTTCTCCAGCTGAGACATCACCACCAAAAAAGAAAATGGAATAATTATCTCAGTGTTTTAGGGACAGCATCCCCATTAGGATAAATAAAACTATGATTTGTCTTTTTTTTTTTTTTTTGACCACAGTAAGCCTTTTCCTGCCTAGCTACTTACTCCCGATTTGTCTAGTTATGTGTTTGAGACCTTGTCTCTCAATATGCTGTTCAGTCCTTTTCACTCTTGATTTCCTGCTTTTAGATTTGGGAGATGCTCTGTACTGTGTTGCAATGATCTTAATTTTTTGACATGCCTATTTATTTTTTTAAGTGTGACAAGCGCATCCCAACTTGGGGTCAAACACAAATTTTATAAATGCAAAATTGGGAAGGAATGAGATTAATTTGTTGTAATTTATATTGCCAGTAGTATTTTTTCCACTTGTGCTCCTGTCCTATAGGTGCTTGTAAACTGCTTGTTTATTTATTCTTTCTAAAATCTTTGCAAAGATGAGGTTAAACCAACTGGTTTGTAATTTCCCACAGCTTTCTTGAGAGTGTGATGTTTGATCTTCTCTGGGATCTATTCTGAAACCTTAAATGTTCTTCTTGAGTTAGGCAGGACTCAGAATATTTGCTGAGCTGCATCTTGTTTTGAGTGTTTCTTAAGCTGCTCTTTCTTATTCTGACCTGAGGTTCTGCTTCTTTTTAAAATTAATTGCATGCAGCGTTTGCTCACAGTTGATCTTGCTTGTGAGAATCCAGGCAAATGTTGAATTTATTGAATCCTACCCTTCTGCACATCATCTTTGCTGTGCCTCTCTGATGAACCGTGACTTTCCTTGTTTGCTTTTCAGATTGTATTGAATCTTTTTTGGTTGCCTTTTAAGTTCTTTGCTAATTGTAAATTATTTTGTTTCTTACCTTTTCTGATTTATATTCTGATGGCTCGAGCTTTTGCTGCCCCTTAATTTCATGATGTTTGCCTCCGGTTTTTGATTATTGAGTATTGATTTTTAAGTATTCAGACTCTTAAAAATCTTAGCGTATTCTTCTTCACACTGGTAGAGTTTGATGTTGAAGTTGCTCTTATTTCTCTTTCCTTTCTGGTTCTGTGTAATTCAGGAGCCTTGCACAGAGCATAAACCTTTGTCTTTTGAGCTGTTTGTGCCTTCTTCTGTTGCCTGCCAATCTGAATGGAAATCTTCCAAATAATCCCAGGGAGGACAGTAGAGGAGCTGAGACCGGCAATTTCTCTCTCCGTCCTCACCTCTGCCTTCTTTCCTTTTAATTCCAGATCATATTTTCATCAGTGCAGTAGTGTTGCGGTGGGGTCACTGCCCTGTGAAACAGTACCATCCTTGGAATACAGTGTACGCCAGTGCTTACAGTAGCAAGAAAACCTGTGGCAGTTGTTGGAACAGGAGAAGTTGTTCCCTGATTTACTGGCAGTGCTGCCATTCAGGTCTGTCATCTAAAATGCCATTGATCAAAGTACTTCTTCATCTAAAAGAAGGTCATGTCCCTTGAGGTCTGTCAGATAAGTTCCAAGGTCCTCCGTTTATCTGAAATTCCATTTTACCTAATGACTTTCTTGTCTTCCATCCCATTATGATAAACCAGATTTGACTATAATCACGTTACACCTCCCGAAAGTCTTCCCAGTGATGACAATTGGTTGTGGCACTCTTAGCTTTGTACCCTGAGCTCATGGGCAGTGTAACTGAGTGGCTGCTAAACCGCTGCTGCTTTTCACCCTCAAGGTAACCTGCTAGAGTTGAGAGAAGTAAGAGCTTAAAAATCATTCTGGACAGTGTTGTGAGATCAGAGTGATTGAAACCTATGTCTGAGTTACCCAACCCAGCAGTTAAACCCATTTTAGTCTTGATGTACCAAATGCTGTGGACTCAGCGGAGCTGTGGATGATTTAAATGTGTATAAGCAAAGAGGGGATTGTGTTCATTATGTTAACCACAGGAAATCTGCTTTTATAGTGATGAAAACAAGAATCAATCACAAGTAGCAAATGAATTAGCCTGCAATATCTGCTATGTTCATTTCACAGTAAATGCAACAGTCAAAATCCATTAAGAAGGCCTTTGCAATGGGGTCCTCTGCAAAGAGAATATCTGTAATGCACAGTGCACACTCTGCCAGCCCTCCTTGCCTTTATCTGAAGCAATACACGAGTATATGTGAAAAACAAGTTCTGATCCAAATGCACAAAAGTCAGGGAAGGGCTTCTGGTGTTTTTAGCTTTTTTGCTGGGCTTTGTTTTGGAGGTCAAAGCAGTTATCGATTATGACTGGGTTTACTGTAAATCTGCAGTTTGTGAAAGACAGCTATTGGACAGGCTCGTTGCCACACCAAGGGCCTGTATGCCCACGCGAAGAAGGGATAAGCTGTTGCATCATGATGGCACAGTATCACATATGTGCCCATGTGGGTCAGGCTGACTAGTCAGCAGCATTCTCATAAAGCGGCTTTTGTCATCCCCCCTTTGTAGTGAGGACAGAGTTGCTTCCCTTCTGCATGGCTCAGCTGCTGGTAGCTCTTCCATGGGTTTCTGACTGACTGACTTTTTTACATAAAGCACTGCTAAGTGAGAAGTTACTCTAACTTCTGCTACGTGATATTACATGTTACTGCAATTTCTATTGCCTGTCTGGTTGGGATTGCTGTCGAGAAAAAGCAGTGAATTATTACTGCTAATCCATTTTTTAGAAAATTTCTTGAAGGAAGTGTGGATATGGGGGAAAAGAACTGGCTGTCAGCTTTTAGGAAGGCATTACTTTGCTGATAGGAAAGAGAGCTCTTAAAAAATGTTGATCTTTAAATTGATGTAACAGCTTAGTGAAAATGAAGGAGCACATACCTTTTCTCTGAACGGGCTCTTAGATACCGACCCATTTCAGGAAAACCTCAGTTTTCAGTACTACATTTCACTATGTGCTAACATCCTATTGACTGGAGCTAAACTTAAATGTTTACTTTTGCATAGTCCTAAAGATAAATAGGACTTAAATTGAAATACTACCCAAATTGTGATTAGACAAAAATGTATGTATTTTACATTGTATTTGTAAGCCAGCTCAGAGTGTATATTTCAATTCCATGTCATGCAAAATCTGATTCAACAAATGATTCATTAATTTAAAATATTTTATTTATAAATTTTTGTACAGAATAGTAACTGAAGCCTCTATGATAAGGTGTGATGTGACAGTTAATTAAAAACCATTAGGTTACATGGTTAGGTGAAGTACAAACTGGCATTTGAATTAATTCTGTCACAGTAACTGTGATATTTTACTGTAAGCAAATTTTTGTCTTGATTCATCACTCCACTGGTAGGCCAGGAGAGAAAAAAGATGAGAAGAAATGGTAGGGTTTGTATCTGCAGTATTTTCTTAGTCATAATCTGGGTGATAGGATGGAACAACACGGTAAGACAGGCTAAAACCCACCATTCATTAATTTTGCTTTCTTATTCTTTTGGTCTCACTCGTCTCTAAGCCAGAAATGAAGGATTTAATAAGAAAACCCAAGAATACATTTATCTGTTAGCTTCAAAGCATTCTGTGCAGAATTGGTTGCTTTGAAAAGCAGGCCTGGGAGGATTTGGATATCCTACATCTTCCACCTCGATTCCAGTGACATGCTGGCACAGAATGAAATAGAAACGGGAGATCCGTTTCTAGGTATTCCTCATATCTATAATTTAGTTGAGAGTCAGTGTGGATTCACAAAAGAGAGATTATGCCTGAAAATATCTAACCGGTTTAAAACAAATAAGCCAAAGTAGGGAAAAAACAACACATAATTAGCCTGGATTTTGAAGGTTTGTTTATATAACCGTGCTGTGCAGAAGTCCATGTTCTGTCAAGCTTGTGGCTTAATGGGTGCAAGAGAGCTGGCCATGATACCTGTCATGAAGGGATGCCTTTGCGTGGATGCTGGGGAAGGGCAATGTCTTCAGTACAGGCAGGTAAGTTCTGTGAAGATGCTGAAATCTGCTGTGGATAAAAAGCTGGGGGCACCACTGGTATAAAGGAAATAATGCAACTGAAAAGGCTCTGAAGGGGCTGGCCGCATGAGGTGGGTAGATCAGTTTTTGACACGTGTACTTTAGGCGGAAGACTAAAAACAAATCCAGACTCCCTCTGCATCCTGAAACTTTCTAACCTGCCTTGAAATCCTTTTTACCTTGTTATGCACAGAAGCTGCTAACTCAGCATGCAGCTTTTCCTAACTCCTCTCTGTTATCAGTAACCATAGAGATACAGATAGTGATTCTAGCCTCAGCCTTCCTCACCATGTAGCCCAAGTGAAAAAGCTAGTGTGCTATACTGCATGTGTTTTTTCCAGAATTAATTCATGCTCTTCTATTCTATTTTCTCCACTCATGGAAGGAAAAAAAGGAAAGCAAGACTGTCCTTCAGATGCCTGGTAAAATAGGACAGTCTGCAGAACGGGCAGTATTTACAGAGTTTAGTGAAGCATCCATCTCCTTTCAACCTCTCCAGCAGGCAGCCATCCCCAGCACTGCTATAAGTGATAAGACAATAGTGAATAAAAAGAAAAATCCCCGTTCCAGGGCTATTTTTACCAGAGTGGTGCAGTTTCTGTTCAGTAGACTTATTCCTCTTCATCTACATCACTGATGATATGAGACGCTATTTTAGGCATTGCATGAAATGCTCACCCAAGCCTTTGCTAAAAAAACAAGGCAACCAACCCCCAAGTCCTTTGTTAAAGACTGATTGCAAGATTTTGGCAGTGGCTTGGGTGTGGGGAAGATCTCAGGCTGAGGTTCTGAGACGGCCTTCTACCTTCCCTTGGCAGCAAAAGCCATGTGCAACCTTTGGTAAGTCCAAGCCCGTTAATTGTTATTTTTTCATTATCCTGAAAATGAGAAGGCTACTGTTACGCCTTTTTTGCATTTTGGCTCTTTTAAATAATCTGTTGTAATAGAAGCTATCTCCTGTTTTGCCCAGCACCTTGCATAGCAGGACCCCGTATGCAGATGGATTTTCTAAGATCTCCTATTTTTCAGTAATAAAACCACATGCACTGTCTTGCATGAATGTCAGTATTAAAGAGAAAACCACACCTGAATATGCAACTTTTTTAGAGTTTAGACCAGACTTCAATCACAGTCTTACCACCTCCTTTATCAAGACTGTGAATATCTCTATTCCTTTTTCAGGGGTAAGGTGGTAAAAATGCATTGCTATGTAGCACAGCTTCATAATGTAAAAAATTCCAGCACCTTTACTTGTCAATTTACTGATGTTTTTGCTCACAAGCATTCCTGTTTCACTGTATTGGGATACATGAATTTTATGTGATGAGTTTGTTTTGTGGCTGATCCTGCTTTCCCAGGAAAACACAAATTTCTGTCAGGGATGAGTGTTCTCTGTGTTCCAGTATCTACCTAGATTAGGCCCTTCATCCCTGTCTCCTCCTGACAAGCATTTTATCTTGTTAGAAATGCTTTTACAGGACTATGAAAAGGTGTATCACAGAGCAGCCGGAATGGACTTGATTATTAAGATTATCTATCATTTATAGTATCTTATGATAAAATCGTTTTCCATGGGTTGTTTTGGATGATTAGCATGGGTAGAGTGCAGATAGTTTGGATGGCTGGTTGAAGATTCAGCCCTGGGCTTCAGCACATCGAGGACAGCCTGGCAATATGTATCAGTCCCTTGTGAAGGACATGAGGACTTCATGTCAGGAACTTCTGAGAGGAATTACAGTACAGTTTTCAGGACTTCCTGCTACCCCTCCACCATCCCAACTCCATTGTGCTGTTTCTGGGACCTCATAGAGCTCTGGATTGCTTTGGGGAAAGAATGGCTGGAGGAGGGGAGCTGTAGAAGTGGGGAAGGGATGATAGCAATGCTGTGAACAAGCACCAACTGTTAAATGGTGGAGCTGAGGGCAGGATTAGAGTTTCCTTGGTTTCTGCAGGGGGCTGAGCTCTGCAGTGGGAAGTTTGGCAGCAGCAGGCACCCCTTCCGATGAGTCACAGGAGGCTTTCTCAGAGGAAAGGCCTAAGAATTGTGCTAGTGCTGCTCCTGCTTGTTTTTTCTGTTCCTACTGGAGGCCTTTTTGCTGCCATGCGGTACCTGCTCCACCATCATCCTTGTCCCATATAGGCTGTCTTTGGGGGCTACCTTCCTCCATTTCCTCATCCTCCTAACTGCTGTGGTGATTTAGAGAGTGGGGGGAAAATGATCAGGTCAGGACAGATGCTTTTAAGGTACTAGGATCTCTTTGTAGCAATAAGAGTGGAGCTTCTGGTTAATTCAAAGCTTGATGAACGTGTGAAAAGTCATTTTCTTGTGGTTGTGGGAGAAGGGAAGATGAAATTGATTTTCTTTGCAGACCTCCGTCTCCAAAGTTTTGGGAGAGAAGCCCTGGAAATTCACGGGAGATTTGTTACTCCTTCCTTAAAGCCCCTTGCCCCCCTCAAAGATAAGTTTGTTGGACCTCTCTCAGAATTTGTGGTAGAGAGACATTTCCTTCTCCTGTTGACACCCTTCTCTCTCAAGGGCTCAGCTGTCATGGGGACAGCTTGTTGGGAAGTGAATCTGGTTGGCTTGAGTGTCCTGACTGCAGGGACATTTAGGCTCCTCTTCAGCCCTTAAGAGTGTGGTTGGCCTCATTGGTTTCTCCTCACTGCTCCTTTGCTGCTTATGCTCTTTCATTACAAACATACAAAGCTCAAGAAGAAACCAGTTAATCTTTCAGCTTTCTCTCTCTTAAAAAATGCCTTCATCCTGCTCCAACTCTTCTCTGCGGCCCCTCCCCAGTCATACCATGGTTGGTTTCCCAATTCACAGGTCCCTTGTCCTATTCAGATTAATGTTGCCCCAGAGAAAGCTCCGTAACAGGGAGGTGGGATCAGGGCAGGCATGATGGCTGAGTAGCAGCAGTAAAACTGGTCCCCTCACAACTCATTTGTGAGCTGAACCATGCGGTGAGCCCTCTGTTGTATTAGTCCTGAAGGATCCCTGCTCATCCCTACAGTCTTACAACACTTCTCTGTTTTCCCTGGTTTTATTTCCCGTTGGTGTGAATAAGCAACTGCAAGGCTCAAATAATAGCATAGATGAGCCAGTTCCAACACGTGAACATAAGTGCTAGATAAAAAAATAAAGGGGGAGAGTGAATCCCCCTCCTAATCTGTAATGCAAAAAATGCTAAATCCCTCAAGACCTCCTTTTCAGCGTGTACCATCCGTAAAACCTGTTTAGGATTTGGATTGGCAGTGGAAACTGGGTGCACTGCTGCCTGTGTGCAGTGTGTGCCTGTGTGTGTTTGGCAGCAGTACAAAAGAAACCAGTTGATTATATTCATAGGCCCGATTCCTTGGGACACACTTGGTTGGATGCAATTAAAATGCCTGTCAGGCATTTGATACCAGCAAACCCTTGACAAACTGCTTCAGCAGCGGCGAGGTGCAGCATCCTATTGTAAGTGGATGATGGCGGAGCCTGCTGGTTTGTCATCATTCTCGAAATTTCTGTGGCCAGTGAACTCCCTCTTCCTCTCCCACTCACCCTTTTTTCCTTTTCACCACTGCGGGGACTTCTTCTAATTTGCAGTTTTCTTTTTCCTGACGTACACATGGTAGATACAAGCTGGTTGCTTGCAGACTGCGTCTGTCTGGAGATAGGCAGCGAGCCGATGGAGAACAACACTCCAGGAGAATGATTATGCAGCAGTTATTTAAGGATAGGCTTTTGTGGTATGGCAGCATATGAGCTGGTAATGATTTTCTTTTTAAAAATGTCAGCTTTGTTTGCTTGTTGAGGATTTGAAAGAATTATACCTTTATGCTGTAGATTTTGGGATTTAGTCTGCTGTAGATTCAATGCCATAGCGGTGCATGCTACATGTAAAATGTATAGGTAATAAACTTTAGTGGTTTTGTTTATAAATATATTTGATGCATGCATAATGTATATTATATGCACACACATATTAATACACACATATTTGTATGGATATGTTTATGTGGTTATCTCTTTCTATAACAGAAAAAAAGAAAACTTTTTTCATAGCTGAAAACTGTTTTTCAGCAAAAATTAAGTATTTTCAGGGGTTTTTTTCTTTACCTTTGTTTTATGCTAACAGATTCTCCAGTCTTGAACGTGACACACTGATTGGAATCTGCTTGTTCACAGATTGAAAAGGTAGGACACCTCTGTATTTGAATGTGATTTTGAGAATGTTTGAATGAATGTGGTACAGGGTGTGGACTAGTCTTTGTTTTCTTTTTGTATTTGATTATTTATTTATTTATTTAAACAATAGCTGTTATTTTTCATTTTGTCAAACTATGTTTTGTTACAGCTTTGTACAGATTTTCAAATTGCTCTGGCAGACACTGTGAAGTTATTTTTTGAAGTGTGTGCATATGCTCTACCTATTTAATTAGTCTTTTCAGCTGCAGCAATCAAAGGGTGAGATACAAACATGAGTGCTTGTCCTTTGTCTTGGGTTAGTAATAGCGATAGTGCAAAACTGCCTCCAGTCATATCAGATGCAGAGTCCTTTTAATATTGATTTTAGTATCAGTAAGAACAGGGTTAAACTCACTGACTTGCTCAGAGCAGGTACAATCTATCAGCAGAAAGCATAGTGGTGGTTTCATACTGTATTGCTTTCATGGAGGAGGGAAACTTCTTTTAACCTGTTCACTGCTGCAAAAAACTGCATGTGTCTCAACTTGGGGTTTTTATGCACAGTGTTTCAGTAGCCTGGCAGGATGGGGCAGTGCCGGAAGAGAGTCTGTCTGATGCTTTTTGGACATATTACTGGCACTTCAGAAATTACTTTTACATTTCAGAATGATACTAACAGACTGGGGGCTTTTGACAGTGACATTGCTAGTTCCCAAGAAAAGTATTTTATTATCCTTTTCCTTCTAATACCTTTTGGCTTCGGTTGCTTTAACCCTTTGATGCTGTAAAGGAAACAGAGAAATAAAACCCTGCAAAATAAAAAATAGTAGGTGACTTTCTTTGTATTGAACTTTTGGATGTGTCAAGTGGTTAAGGACTACAGATCTCATTGATTTGCAGATTCGTAGAGGCTGTGCCTTTAGGAATAAAAAAAAATAGTAGGCAGGATTGAAAATCTGCTTCCTGCACCTTGACTGAGAGAGGGAAAGGTATGTCCATCTTGCATTAACTTCTCAGCTGCCATATGTCACCCAATACCTTCCAAACCAGACTTTGTCATGTGTTGGTGTCCTCAGGTGTGCTACAGCTGATCATACTTCTTAGCTTTGCTTTTAGACCTGAAGGGAATATGTGTGTTTGTAGGGCAGCAGTCAAAATCTGCATGTCTTTCTAGTTTGAAGTTTCAGGGTGTCTTTTGAAAACTGGAATGAAAAAGGCAAGAAATTCTTCAGGAAAGGCAGGAATGTTTTCAAACCTGAGTAAACCCAGGAGTAATGATAACTCTGTGAGAACGCCTGGTCTCCTGAAATGGCCATTCTGAATCCCCAGACAGGCAAGAACCCCAAGCCAGACCATTAGTGTTGGGAAGGATGTGGCTAGTCAGTGCTAGCAGCAATGCATCCCTCTGAAGTGTGATGAATAATCAATTTCATAGCAATAAATTGCTAGGGCTGATTGATAGATGCTCCTTCTAGGGGGAAAGCATCAGTGAATTTTCCAGGATACTCTCTCTCCTATTTTCTTATAAACAATACTGTTCCTTGTCTTCCTGTTTTACATATCTTTCTGTTCTCTTGGCCCTTTGATATTTTCTGTCTTGGGCAGAAGGCTTCTCACGTATCAGATATTCCTGGCTAAATAAAATTCTTCAAATTAATACTTTAGTTGTTAGTTTTACTTAGTTGCTTTTAATACTGTTTCCTCTTGGTATCAGTTATCACTGGACTCCTTAAAATAGGAAAACCTGAAGTAAATAGTGTATAAAATGGTTTAATTCTGGAAAAATATGTTCAGTGCTCTTTTTTTTTTTTTTTTTTTTTTTTTTAAGCTAAAAGCAAGTAATAGAATCACAGAATGATTTGGGTTAGAAGGGAAAGTCCCCTTCTCTTCTCTCTACTTTTAATTTCACTTCCATTATCCAAGGGCAACAAGCCAAACTGCAGTCTCATTCTGATTTCATTAATGTTTTGCAAACTCTAACTGACACTGCTTGCTGGGCTTCATGTCAAAATCCAAGGTTTTGCTGCACCATTGGAGAAGGGGAAAGGAAGGATTTCTCACAAACACAAGTGATGGCAGTGTTAGCAGACAAGTAGAACTGCCTAGTCTTTACAATATCTGTGGATAGTGAGTCAAATTTGTTGACAATGGGATCCCCTTAGATGAATGGGTTTCATCTGCTATGGAAATGCCTCTTATCTTCTGTGCACAGCATCCTCTCAGTCCTCTGTGGTCCCCTAAAAACAAAGAAATGGTGTCACCTATTTGTAAATAAACCAGAGTTGGTGAAGAGACTTATTTTTAAGTAAGCAATACATATACATTTCTTATACCTCTGATCTACCAGCTATTTAAACCTCTGCTTTTGATCTGGGGGTTTTTCAGGTCCATGTTAGAAATCATTCCTTCTGTCTACAAAGAAGAAAATGAGATGTTACGCTGGCACAAATGGAAATTATTTCAAAATGAACTAGGGGTAAAGGGCACTTACTCTGCAAAGAGAGAATAAATTCTAGATTGACAGAATTGAAAAATCCTATGGTGACAGGTGGCATAAGATGGCTTGGAATATCAAAAGGAAAGCATTTTGTTAGTTGATGCAAAAAGGCAAATGAAGCCAGAGCATGCAGTGACAATGAGGTGTGTTGGATTACAGTTGCGGACTCCAGGGCATGAACCCAGAATGACGTGATGTTTGGCACTTGCCTTCATTTAAACAAATGACATGGTGACCAAATGCGCCAAAGGCATTCAGGAGCAATGTGCTGGCGTCAGGGCTCTTGTCCAGGGACCAGCATCAGGAGCAAGCTTGGGCCCCTACGTCCACCTCTGTCCTGAGGTCTGGAAGGATGGAGGTGCAGATTAACTTCCTTTCCCTGTCCTGGTCAGAGGACAATTCATTGTATTATATGCCCCCAAGTGAAGCCTCTGGATAGTTATGCACTGCTGCATTTTCACTGACATTTTATGGAGTGCATTAGCACGGAGCTTGTGAGAAATGATGGGCAATTTATTTTAATACATTATGTGTCAGTCAGTGCTAAATCACAGAAGCTGTTTACATTTGTTTTCTGAGTCATACTGGTTCTTGCAATAAGGTGATTTTTCAATGTGTGGTGAATAAATTGGGTTAATCTTTTCTTTTTCTTACTTTGAGTATATATGCTCTTAAAAATGCAAATGTATGCCTTAATTGGCTAAAAGAAAATGAGTCACATTTAAGAAAGTGCCTTTCTTTAGCCTTTTTATCACCGAGGGGGGAGTTTATGACTGCCACAGACAGGAATAGAGAGCAGGGGGGAGAGGCCACAGAGCTGTGTATTGAAGTGTCAGTATAAAACTCCCAGTATTGTCCCACTGCTTCTGTCTCTGTGGTTCCTAAATCACTTCCATCCACATGCCAAAAGGAACCTGAAGACTATGCTCCTCAGTATCATAGCATTTAATACTGAAAAACTTCATATTATGATGGAATCCACAGCCCTGAGTTTGACTGGGGAGAGAAAGGCGCGTGTGATGGCACTGGGGACTTATGTGTAGCATATTCTCCCTTTCCCTGTTTCAGATGTTTGAGTTATGGTCATGGAAACAAATCCACAACATGTCTCTATGAAAAGCTCCTTGACAAATCCCTGCCAACTTCATGTACACTTCACAGCAGAGAGGAGATAAGGGTAAACTGTCATCTCATTTTTGCATTGGGGAAAGCACCTAGTTCTGGTCTGTAGGAGCACTCTTCACCTACTTGGAATATCCTTATTCTGCAAGCAAGTAGCATCAGTCAGTGTTCTGTGAGGCCCCACATGTGCTTCTGGCAGCAATGCACAGGCTAGTGACTGCTATTCTTGTGCATCCTTCGTGAGTGTTACGAAGATTTAGTGTTTTATTGCCATTTCTGTCCTGAGAATTGTCAAGATAGGATGGGGAGTTTCATGAGGTTAGAAGCTGCTCTTAGCAGTGTGGATTTTATAAATTCTCCTGCTATTTTTTTGGATGTTTGAGACATCCTGGAGAAAGGGTCAGCAGGAATGGAAAGCATAGGGCTGTGAGGATCTGGAGATTGTGTTCCGCCTTTGGACACTCTAGCCCTGGAAACCAGGTTGCCATCTGGGAGTTGGCACTGCTGCATGTTTCTTCGCTTGTATCCAGCCCTGAGCACACAGGGGAGCAGTCTCACTGGGAGCAGTCTCTGGAGAGAGAGCTCCAGCTTGCTTTCATTTTTGTCTGAAAGCAAAGGCATAAAACCCCCGTCTGCAGTCACGGTCCACCTGAAGTGATCTCTGAATGGGGTCAGGGAAGGGACAAACCCAGTGACATTTAATAATTTAGAACAGAACTACCTGCTTTTGGATTTCCATAGTTGCAGCAGTTTAACTGAAATCTGTGGAATCAGAGTTTGCATCAATCCAACCCCTTTCTCAGTACTTCTTAATGTGCTGGTGGTAGCCTGGCTGACGGATTGGCATTTGCACCCTCTGCATATACTTAATGTAGTATAAACTAAGTTTATACTGGTTTATAATGGTTCAAGATGGCTGATATCTGTATTGATAACTTGATGGTAATCAGGGCTTAGTTACTGCTATAGTTTAAGTGTATGCCAGCAAGTCTGTGTTGCTGGGTCTAATCCTGGCCAGCCATGGAAGTGGTCAGCTTCCAGTGAGGATGGATCCCGTGCCCTGATGACACACTGCTCCGGTGACTTCCACCATGCAGCTGTGTAGTCTGACAGTTGATCTTGTCACTTTCAAATTTTTTTAGGAAATCTGAAACATGCGTGCCTTATTTTTAAGTGAAACAAACTGAAGTAGAATATGCTGTGCAGTGAGCTCCTCGCTCAGAACACATGCTCTGCTGGAGCCAGCATGCAGCTCCTGCACTGTATGCTCTGAATCTCTAAAGGACAAGACAACAGTTAAGTAATCTTTCCTTGGGTTTAACAATATGATAATAAAACTAAAGTAAAATGAGATGCCAAAGAATGAGTCAAGATTGAACTGATTATTTTTTGCAGTCATGATAAGATGTAAGTTAGAGCAACAAATTGGGATGCTCAGTAATGTGCTGAATGCCCTCAGAGAAGATAGAAATCTGAGATATAAAATTCTGTGACACCCCCCACCCCCCATAGTCCTATATATATATACCAAAGGGACCTCTGACTCTTTTTGAAACCTGCTGGGATCCACAGAGGTTTGTTCTCTCAGTGCCTGGTTCTGTGGTCTCACTGCACTCAGAGCTGCTGTTGATGTCTTCCTAGGCAGGAGCTTGGTTTCTCCTTGGATGGATGTGCAGTGCCTAGGAGAACTGAATTCTCTTCCTTGGAAAGTTGCCACAAAGTACTGCTGCAGTACAACTAAGCATATTAATAATTATTAAAATAAGAGTTAGTGCTATTATTTGGAGTGGTGGTGTTAGGTAATGAATGATAGGAACAGCAGTATTTGCAAAGACAAACATAAGACATGGACAGAACTGCTTATTACAGCAATCTTTTCTGCAAAAATATACAAATTCCTTTGAGTATTTAAATTAATATGCTTTTTCTTAGGTTTGTTATATTTAGTGTCCATTAGTAAAAATGTCTTTTAGCAAATACTTGTGGAAGTAATTAGGAAAAGGTAAATTCAAGACTGAAGTATACAACTACTAGAAGTAGTTTTACAATTGTGTAACTAGCTAGTGTGTGTAAAAAGTTTAAATACCATTGTGTGCATTACTGTCAAGCAGGAAACTTGAGCACTTCAGTCATTAATTAGAGAACAGAAGGAATGGAAACCATGCTCCATGGTATGAGTAATGCATCCACGTGGTTCATAAACAGTATACAAACCAAGAATAACTCCCTGAAAGAACTCACAAAAAATTTGGCAAAAAAAAGAGAGATGTTTTCTGTGGCTAAGGCACAGACAAAAGGAGACAAAGAGAGTGTTGTTATGAACTCTTGTGCTTCTCATTGGTCCCCGCTCAGTCTCTGCTGTGTGCCTTCAGTGTCATGTTTGCTAAGGGAGGGATGTATAAGAGTAGGGTCATCACAGGTCTTTTAGTGTGATGTGGCTATACGGCCCTGTGAGAGTGGGCTGTCCCCAGTGCGAGTGGACAGGAAGGCTTCTCGAGCAAGCACATTGAAACCTCTTATTTTCAGTATTCTTATCCTGTAACTGTTTCACCCTCAGAGTGATTTTTAGAGATCTACCAATGCTTAGGTCCTGCCTTTTTTTTTTTGGGGTGTGTGTGTGCTGTCATTCCTCATTCATGTATTTTTGCAGGACATTCAATGAGTTTAATTTTGTTTAGCGTATTGAGTGCAGGGAACAACAAGCAGCACTTGAATTAAGTGCAACAACTCCTGCTTTTGGGAGTTTGTGCTTGGCAGCTGAGCAGACTGGGTGCAGGTCAGGATCCTGCAGGCAGAAGGCTCTGGGCAGTTGTATTGTTACAGTTTGCACAACAGTTGTGTGCATGGATGCTTTTGGGTACGAGAGTCTGCACTGGCTGAGAGGTACCTCCTGATTCTGCTGTCTCCATGCCCGTGATGTTGTTCTTTGTGTATATGAAGGCCACCAGTACTGCTGCCAGGTGTATCATTCCAGGGCTGGAACACCAGCCTTCCTGTGCAGAGAGAAATGAGGCAATTGTGCCTATTGCTAAAGATTGTGAGCTCTCTTGACACCAATTTGAGAGCTGTAGCAACAAGACTGTCTGTCTTGTATTTTTTATTCTTTCTTTTTATTATATTTTCCTCTTCCAGTTGTAAGGTGATCTGTGGGGTGGAAATTCCTCCACATTCTGCTGATTATGTTTAAAGCAGGGCTTGTGGAGGCTCAGGAATGTTGTGTTACCCTTTACAAGCAGCTTGGCAGATGATTGTGGTTCTGTTCCAGAGATATCTCAAGCGTTGGAGCCACCTCAGTTACCTTTTGTATTGCAATTTGATGCCATCACAACTGCACTACAAAATACTTCTTGGCTGTGCAACCGACAAACTTTTTTTGCTCTTCATATGTTAAAGATTAATTTGCCCAGCAAGGGAAAATACGAGTATTCAGCCACGGTGTCATCTTTGCAAAAGATTTGTGATTTCCCCCCCCTAAAATATCAATCTATAGTTAAAAATGAAGAAAAGCAGTGGGACACAGGGAAGGAGGTATAGTCAAAGCATTCTATTTGTGTCTATGTTTTCACTTGCATTTTGTTACTGTTTGCATTTACATTTACCAGAGCTCTCTTTATTATGAAGAACCCTTGTAATAACAGTGTCTTGACTCAAAAAATACCTTTCTGCAGTATCCAAATGGGCAAGAGAATTACCAAGCAAACTCTTCCTAATATCAGTGAAGGAATGCTGGAATTAGGATTATTTTTATGAGATCTGTTGGAATAAAGTACTATTGATAAACTAATTCCTGGAACTTCTTTCAGTAACCAAATATGAATTTGATCTGTGAATATATGTGTGTATAATCATATATAATACAGAAAAGTAGATTTTAAATCTGTAATGCTAGGGGAGAAAATGGAGCATACCTTCTTTCACTCACCCATAATTTCACTCAGTTTATAAAATCCCAGTGTTTGTGTCTTTTTTTTTTTCTTACTACATCTGTCAAAGATGAGACATTTGCTTCTACCTTGTTAGGGGAAAAGATTATGTATTATTGCAGTCTGCTGCAATACTGTTGCTAAAGTAAAATTGATACAATGATTAAAAAAAATACTCTAACTGGTCTTAATCCCCATCTATGGAGGTGACATCTTGAAAAGCCTTCGACCAGGCTTCTAGTGAAAGGTAGTCATAGATGTGAACATCTCCTTTCCACCTGTACTTCTGTGTGGTTTACTAAATGTAATGAGGGATCCAAACTGCGCATACGCATTCTGCCAAAACCCATGTTACCACCTTTGGATTCGATTCCTGTTACAGTGCTAATACGCTTCCTTGCAGTTATGCCCCCTTTATTCTTTAAACAAGAAAAAGAAATAATTGTATAATAAACTGTGTCATGGGAAAGAAAGTCATATGCTATGACAGAGCTTAAAAAGGCTTTTGAGGAATTACAGCTGTGACTGTGAGAACTGAACCCAGAGCATTTTAATTTCACAGCAATGCTGCTTGCAGAGATCACCAGAAGACGATGTACATAAACATGTCAGTCAGGTGGGAAGCAGGGGTGCTCAGCCCATGCAAGAAGCTGTAGCTGCTGGCCATGCCTGAAATGCTGACTTGCCAGGCTGCAGCTGATAGAGTGCCTTGCACCAGAAAGACAGCAGCACTCTGTCTCTGTGCTCTCTTTCCTGCAGGTTTGCTGCAGGAAAATTAAGACTGGAGTACTTGCAATATTAAAAGCCCTAGTCTTGCAGTGTCCGGGGGGGGAAGGGTCCATCACCCTTCACAGAAACCTGTTGAGAGGGTCCATCTCATCAGCACCCTTTACTTTCTGGTGACTGAGGGGTCACCAGACCTCTGGCTTTTCCACTTGTTTCTGGCTCCTGGTTTCTCAGACTCATCAGCATCTTTTGCTTTGGATAAAATGCTCCACATATCAGAAATTGGCCTTGGATCTGAGGCGCTTGGCTGCTAGTGGCATTAAATCTTTCACCAATCCATTTCATTCAAAATTCATTGCAGTCTGCCTGCTCTGGTGACTCCGGTGATACTGGTGGTTTCCTGTTCCTTTTTCCCCTGTGTTTTTCACTGATTCTCTCTGTACATAAAGCCAACCTGGGAATGGCCTGCATCTCTGAAGTGAAATGGGCATCACTTGTGCAGCCCTCTGCCATCCGTGGCAGCTTGTCTCTGCCAAGGCTCAGAAATACGATGAAACACTGAGCTTGCCAGGCTGGCTGCTGCGTTTCTGATGCAGTGCTCCTCTGCCTCTCCCAGAGCTGTGCTGCTTTGTCTTGGGGTCTGGAGCACATGTTTGCAAAGCACAGAGGGCGTAGCTTATCACTGCTGTGCAGGAGCATCTGTCACGGGCCTTGCTTATTTTCTGTTTCATGAAGAGAATGGGAAAATTTGTAAATGAGAGTGTGGAAGGAAAAACCGTAACCTCTGCACCTGTTTCAGGTTAGAGGGCTCCATGCAACGAGAGCTGGTCTTTGAATCAGCATATGTCTAGAGCTGCAGTGGGTGTAGGAAGACTACTTATCTGTTTAAGTAGACTTGTTGGCTATTGTGTGGCTGCCATCTGTCCTCTTTCACACAAATAACTTTGCTTTATTATTATCTTTAACCATATCTTACTAGGTCTATAAACTGCTGGTCAGTCTGCATTCATTGTTGGATAAAGGAGCTGCCACTTTTCTTAACAGAAAATACTCGTACTAAATTAGTGGAAAATGAGCTTTCCTCCTCTCCCCCCAGCCCTGGCACCCTCTTCTTTTTTTAGCATGAGTGCCTCTCTGCACAAGAAACATGATTGATAGGAGGGGCCTTACCACAGCATTTATCATCCTGATTAATCACTGCGCTTTAGTAGGGCACTTTAAACAGAAGACAGTAGCCATATGAACAATAGCTGGAGCATTAAGCATGGAAAGCCAAAATACATTTTATGATTTAAATATTAGGAGGAAAATAATTGCAAAGTTTGGAGAAGAACAAGTATTAGAAGTGTTAGAAATAGTGCTAGCTAGAGTTGAGAATTTGAATGAGTTTTAGAGTGGGCAACGAGTAATAAAAATATAATGGCAAATGTGTCACGTATTATAGACACTGTTCGTTGTACCAGTTCATATCCAAGTCATTCTGCTTACCTGCTTTCAGGAGACAGTGCTGATGCATAAGCCAGTGGCTGGTTCTGCTGTCTGCATGGCAGTGTTGAGTGAGCTGAAGGTCTTTGCATCTCTGGACCAAGTCCAAAGTCAGTTACATGCAGCAGCTGCAGAAGGTTTGCAGCACTGCGTGCGAGTGGGAATAGGAGTCAGTCTACAGTTCATGTTTTAGTGACCTATTCCATGCAGGTGTTCTCAACATCAGCAATAAAGACTTTCTAAGGGCTACAAACACTCAAGTGTCCAAGTGAAATTCTTCCTTTTGACAAACTTCCCAAGTTATAAGAATTTTAATAAGTGCAAGAAAGCAGGAGTATTCTGGAAGATTTCTGAAGCTCTTTGTCATCCCAACTGAGGTTAAGCCCATGCAAATTCAGAGTCCTCCTGCTGCTGCTGGAGACATTTTCCCACTGTTGTGCTACCCTGAGAGGTGTAGAGGCCACAGATTATTGAGCTGTCCTTGGGTACTTAGCCTGTTGCTTGTGCACGTCAGTGCACGTCTACGAATTAAAAATTAAATGGTATCTTAGCTCACTCTATAGCAAAATCCTGTACAGCTTTCTGTGCTGGCAGGCTTATGGGAAGGGATAAGTCCTCCAGCATGTGAAATGTGTCAATGCTCTCAGGACCTTGCTTCCTTCACTGGAGGTGGTCAATGCGTGAGCAGGTTAATCAACAATTGAATTTTGATGTCTTTGTTGGTCTGTTTTTACCATTTTCCAGTTTATGTTCCACAGATACCCATTGAGCTTCCACAAAGGGTTTGAGGTGCCCCAGTAAGCACTGTATAAATCCATTCTTAATATATCCTAAAGATGTTATGGAGTGGTGTGTCTGGGCTGTTGAGTCAGTGGTGGTGGTAATCGGCACATCAGCATGCCGAACAATGTGACCAATAAAGTATTTCCTTTTCATGCTCCTGGTTACAGCTATAGCATGTCAGAGGTCCTTTGTAGGGAGGTGGCTGCTCGAGGGGCAGCATCTATCTGCAAGGCTTAAGCAGGAAGGAGTGTCTTGAAAAAACAGATTAACTAACCAAAAAGAAAGGTGGTGGAGAAGGGAAAGGAAGAGAGATCCTTTTCTGTTTTGACTTCATGTTGAGACTGGCCCTTAGTGTGGCTCTGGTATTGTTCTGCTACAGTGAGTAACTATTTGTGGGAAATGAACCTTCATCCCTCCTGCACTAACAACCCTGAGCATTGTTTGTATTCAGGACAGGAGGACTGGGGGGACTGTTGCAGTCTTACTTAAGCAAGACTAAGGCACAACTGTGAAGCAGTCAGACCATTGTAAAAGAAAATGTGAGTAATGGTAGATGGTTAGGCACACTGAGTAAAACAGTTTGAGAATGGAGAAACTAGTATGGGGACACTGAGGCACAATGCGATTGCATGTATGAAAATATATTCTTAGTTATTAAGTGCAAAGCAATAGCACAATTGCCACCCTCAGAGACTAAAGAATGGATTCAAGAAAAACACCTTCAGGAAAAAGATTTTTATTTTATTCCATGCTTCAGCATATTGTACTGTATATGTAAAATGTACTGGTCGGGAAGACAGAACCTAGGGCTTGCAGCGCACTGATCACGGTACTGCTGTGGACCTGCCACTACATTTTCTGGGTGCCTGCAGAAATGGGCTCTTGGAGTTTGTCCACCATGTTTGCCAACTATTGCTTGGGTCATCTTGCCTTTAGGATTTTCCCCACTTTAGTGCTTCGGGTCTGATTTTTTGATTTATTTTTTTTAGGCTCCATTCATTCAACTGGTGATCTTTGCAAGCCCCAGAGATTTTATCATGCTTAGCTGGTATCAGTTGCAGTTACTGTGAGGGGGAGGGAAAGAGGATGGAGATGAAGATGCAATCTAAATATTTAAATAACTCATTTGATGGGGCAACTGTACAGTGCTTAACGTAAGAGTTCTATAGATGCTGTTAAACAAAATTGCTTGATCGAAGGCAGTTTTCTCCTGGATCTTTCACTGGTTGCTTGGTAATTTAGAACGAATCAGTTAATTCCTGCATTCTCACATGACTGTATTACTTGGTTTTCTTACCTAGGAAATGTGTGGAAACCCCCAAAACCTTCACGTATCTAGAGTCTATGAGGTAGACACACAAAAGATATGCATTTATATAGTTATTTAAAGCCTGTATGTGCTCTATATTGCCTTGAAACTAGAGTGACTATGTCAGGCTCATACTGAGATTGGACCTAGATCTTGCAAAATTGCAGTCCTCCCAGGGGATTGGGAGGTTGAAGGCAGCATTACTGTGAGAATGTACAGTTGATTGGCTAAGTGCAAAGAGCTAAGTGACAGTGCTTTGTTTTTTGGAGCAAGCAGAACACTGCAGTCTGTAGAATGGGAGATCGCTAGCCTAGCAAGTGCTTGTATGAGCAGAAATGTTGCTATTTAAGATACCAGAAAAGAACATTTTAACTGCCTAAAAATCATCTTATGTAAAACCCTTTGGTATTCGGGCCAAAGCTGTATCAGACAGCATCTATTAACATGAAACTCCTGCAGGGACCTTGGGTCTTGAAACTGCCAGAAGAGCCACTTTAAGGGTGGCTCCTATTTAATTCTGTCAAAAGTCCTGGGTTTATTTGTGTTCTGGCCTAATAAAGACCCAGTTGTTGATACAGAAGAAGAAAGAAAAAATGCTCTTGAACTTAAGACAATTAAGTCCATACTGTTTTCTGTGCTCCCTCAGAGAGTTGAGATTTAACAACTGATCTTAGCACTTTAATATGCAGCTTCACCTTCCTGCTGCTTGTCCTCTCTCTTGAATCATCTAATCTCACCATGGCATGGAGTGAATTGGTACATGTGTGCAAAGAAGCAAGCTTGTTAGTCTGCATGCAAAACCTGTACCTTTTCACCCATACATACGTTAAGAGGCTATGGATAAACACCAAAACCAAACAAACGCGAATTTTCCTTATTATATGGTCTAAGAAACTCTGAAGTTTCCTTCATTCTGGCACCACATCCCTTCTCTTCTTTTCAGTGTATGTGGGTCTTAGATCTGTAGAGATCTGGACGTTATGTGGGGTGTCTGATGTTGCATCACTCAGCTACAATGGTTTGTGTGGTCTTAGCCTTGACATGTGAGTTACATTTTGGGAGAGAGAACTCTGTCCCTGGGAGAGGGACTGGAGGCAGTGTCTCCTCATTGCCTAGGAACACCCTGTCTGTACAACTGCATCCAAGCGGGAATCAGACTAGTTTGCTCTGAGGATATACTCCACATTTCCACTGGGTCTCTTCAGCTGGTAACTGTCATTGCACCTTGCACCACAGCTGTGAAATCAGTTTGTGATGGACTCCTGAAATCATCTCTTAGATCCTAGGTAGTGCTTCTGTAACAAAATGATCCTTTTGTGCTCTTTCCTTTAAGGTCGCGGAAAGAAAAGATTACAATAGGCTTTCCCCCTCTTCCCTTTGTGTATCTTGTAAGAAGTGTATGATTGTACCAACGGGACTTGATCCAAAACCTACTGAAACCACAGTAAAAACTTTTATCAGCTCCAGTGGGTTTTGGATTGTTCCCTGAAGGACCTCCTTTAAAGAGTGAGGAGAGCACACTGGTGTAATTTAGATACTGGCATGAGAAAGGCATCTCTCTGGGTTCCCTTCCACTGGTAAGGGAAGGAGAGGTAGCCTGCCAGCAGGGCATAAGGCATATCCTAGAAGCTGGGGAGGAAGACGTGTCAAATGACAGCTCACACAATATGCAGAGTGCATGGTGCAGAGTGACTGGTACAAAGTGGAACTGAGACAGCGTAACCTACTTGATGTAGAAGACCACTTCACCTCTACTGCAGTCAGTCTTGTGCTAAGGGAAGATAGAGTAAACATGCATTTTTAAACAGGTGACCTGTGAGATAAAGATGAGAAAAGTTAATTGGATTTGTCACCATAGTCTTTTGCCAGAGGCTGTCATTATGCTTAAAAGTGATGTTAATGATGTTGGCAGATGGGAGAATTTATTGTTTAATATTAACTAGTAAAATACACCTTCTAGTTACTCACTTGTGGTTTGGTAGAGCTTTGGCTTGCTTTGGTTCCCACAGTGCCATTTTCTCTAAAATGCTCATGGCGTATACAGATACACTTGTAATACAACCCTTAAGTCTGAAATGGTCTAAACACCTGCATTTTGCTGTTGATATCTATTTCTTGGTTGATCATCTTTAGTAGAGCAAAATGATACAATAACATCCTGTACATTGCTGGTTGAGATTTAGTTGTGGTGGGAAAGTGGAGGTATTTAGGTATTTTACTGTGCTTCTACAAATGAAGATGTTTTAATTCACATATCTACATAATTATAATGAGTATGTAGGCAGGAAATGTGATGGACTTAGCTGAAAGTTTAAAGGTAAAAAGGGGAATGGGGGATATAAAAAAGGCCATTTAAAATAAATTCTGTTTCTTCCAAGTGGTTTAATAGCAACACATGCAACTGTGTGGGCTCAGCCTTAAATATTAAACTCACATTGAAATGCTTTGATTTCCTTATTCAAACATATTTGTGTGTTTTTATTGACTGGTTGCAAACAGTACATTAAAGCATATGCCATCACAATGAGGGCAGTGATTCCTATGGTGTAGTTCCTTTCTCTGTGTTACTTACTCTTTCCATCTTCGGAAAGCCTACCGGCAGAAGTCCTTACATAGGTTCTCCATAAACCCATGAAAGATGTGTGTTTTATACAGAATGGGGCTCATTAAGAATGTGAAAATGGTACAGACTTTTGAGATGGCTTTTAGCTTTCTTATGTGTGTTTCGGGATTTCAGAACACTAGAAATTATTAGTTTCCATTTGGGCACCCTCTCAGCTGTTGGAGTTTGCTGGTAGCTGGATGCAAGCTTTGGACTCATGGCATTTGTAGGACAGCCCTCGCCATGCAAGGCCCTGCCTTGTGCAAATCTTTTGCAAGGTTTTTTTTGTAGGTGGCAGGATAAGGGTGGAATATTTCTTTCTTTTAAGCAGTTACCTTACTTTTTTTAGGGATAATAAGATTGGAACAAGTAATTCACAACACACAATTTATCCAAAAGAGTAAGTCCCCTCCTCCAACCTCTTGAGTATACATTTGTCTCTTAGCATTAAAACAGCTGTGTGGAGTGGTGTAAGTGAGACTGTTTCTTCATTCATTGTTAATCAACAACTGGAAGTATCTGAAGTAATTTTATTACAAGTGCACACGTGAATAGAGGGCATTGTTTTGTAGTAGTATTTTCTTGCTTTAAATGGTTGCTTTCTTACCAAATGTGTGCTCAGTCTGTATTTCAGGCTTTCTTTATTTCTGTTTTCTTGAAGTTTGTGCTAAGCAAGTGCTGCTTGGTTAAATAAATCCTCTTCTCCTGTTCAAGTTGTTGCTTATGAAGCTACGACTAAGGTATGCCATCTCCTATATCCATCTGAATTGAAAATACCATGGCTAACTTTGCAGAGTGAGCCACCGAGATACTGAATTATAGCAAAATTAAACTTGTATTGAGTAATTACTGATACAGAAGGGGTTGGTTTCACCTAGCTGTGCAGTTGCCAAGTGGAGGTTGCATGACAGCAGGAGGATGTAGCCTAATTAAGGTAAATTGATTATTTGTCTTGTGATCCCAAACACACGTAGTGGGTTACAGGAGATTCATTCTGTCTGCTGTTTCTCAGACTTTATGGCCCCTATGTCACATGTGGTCAGGACAAGTTGTGTCCATATTTACTTCTGGTGGAGCCTTTTATTGGGACACCATATGTTTCTACAGAATTCAGATGCAAATTTTTGGTAGGGTTATTTTGGTGGCAGCTTCTTCTCTTTTTATACCTTTGTTTGTCCTGAGTGAAGAGCACTGTGGTGTAGTTCTGTCCTTGTAAGTCAGACTGGATTTAGCGGTTGTTGGTAGGAGGTCTTTGAAATTCTCTGCTTTAGCCTTAATTTCTGTCTCCTGCTATCCCCATCATTAAACTGGAATGTGGCACAGCCTAAAGCACTCACCTTCTCTGGGCTCTTTGGCCACAGGTGGGAAGACGGACTTTTCCCTCAAATAATTTTGGGCTAATGCCCCCATGACTGGAGTATAGCAAGGGCATATAAGACCATGCCAGTCAATAAGGAGAGCAAAATACAGCCTCGTGAAAATGTGCTCAGCCAAGAGGTAATTCCTTGCAAAAACAGTTTTAATTGTTTTGGAGTAATTTGGGGTGAGCTACTTCACATGGCATATGCTTTCTGGGAAATGAGCTAGCTCAGTAATAAGAGGTCACCAGAAAATTTGCAGTACACGAGTGGATGCAAGGAGCTCAAAGGAATGAAAGCTTAATAAAGATTGGTATTTTCTGAATAACCTCAAGGGGGCTTTGTTCAGGTCTTGCGCACTGACAGTTCTGTTGCCGTGACCAGGTATTGTACTGGTGATCAAACTTTGAGGTCTACCTAAACTAGCTTATGCTTTGAGACCATACCCTCAGCTGTTGTGCCATTTAGGTCCTTGTGGCTGTTTAGAGTCAGGTCAGGTCTACCTGTTAGGCAAAGATACCATTCTGGCCAGATAAATGTAGAGAATTGCAAGTGTGATGGAGTTAAGTGCCATTATATTAACAAGGCACAATTTTATCTTTCTGACATCTGATGATGTCATTACCATATGGGGTATCATCCTTTCACTAGCAGATCCAACCTGTCTTACGGCATCTCCTTCAAAATGCACTTAGAAATGAGGAGACCATTTTCCCATGTGTGCTGGGTATCTGTTACCTGATATTCTCACTCCTTATCCAGTTGGCTGCATGGCATGACAGTCTGATGAGGAGGTGGGTATTCCTTCTTTTTGGTGGAGAAGCTAGCGTTCAGTAGAATGTCCTAGTCCATGCCCAGAAGGAAAGGTTGGAATAAGGAGTAACTGTCTATTTGTAATAGCTAATCGAACAAGTTTTTCATCCTTCCACTTCTCCAGTTTGGCCATTGCCTCCTCCTGACTCCAGGCAGCTTTTTCTGATCAATATGTGTCCGGAGGATGCCCTTCAGCACCTGAAAGGAGAAGAGTGAGACTTCCACCAACAAAAGAAAAGAGGGGCCAGACAAAGCTCCCTGCTACTCCATTGCTCATTTCCTGTTTTCCTGTATTTCATGAATTCCTACAAAAACCAGAGAAATACACTTCTTAATGCTCAAGAATAAGAAGCAACAGAGCACGGAGATTTCTTAGTTTGCATTTGAAATACCCTGTCTTCTAATCATCTCAGAGCAGACACGAAAGCTCCTTCCAGAGTGATGTCACAAAAGGTCACACATTTTCCTTTGAATAATGAGCTGTGCTTTTAAAGGAGCTTAAGATAAACTTCAGGCCTGTGGTCCGTATGATCTGTTTATTGCATGCAGAGACTGCAGTCCTTAGCTAAGAAGGAACAGTGATTCTGTTAGAGCTTGAAATTCAGAAAATTATGCATGCGTTTTCCTGATGTGCTGTAAGTCTGTGCATGTTTTCAGGCAAGGCATTTTATTTTTTTTAGTCTCAATTCAAGATCTTTAAAAAAGCTGAAAAATGGGCACAATACAAAACAGTCCTTAACACTATTTTCCTTAAAAATTAATCCACAGATAATCCTCAAAAATCAGAGGCTGGAAACAGGTGAGAGCTCAACTGCTGAGGAATAGGAGACAGGTTATGGAAGAATAAAGGCAACTTTCCTGTTGTATAACTTAAATATGAACATAGTCTGCACTGATGCTAAATTGCAAGTTGTTTGTTTATTACAGAGAGCCTCCCTTTCTATCATCTGTTTATCTATATGGGTCTATAAACTCTTCAAGGACCAACGCCTTTTCTCCTATGTGCACTGCCTTTTGTAATGGGTTTCACTCTCAACCAAAGTCTGCACGTGTTAAAGATCTACTTAGCACATAGGTATAAACTAGAAATAAGTAGGTTTGGATCCTACACGGTTGTTGGTGCTTGCTCTGATGATTAGACTTGAAGGAATCGTAGGGTACGGAACTCAACGGCAAAGAATCAAGTCTTTCAGGCCCTGTGATTGACAGGACAATCGTTTTCTTGGAGTTCAAGCCCCTTAGTCCCTAGTCTTGAGCTACAAGAAGACATCTAGAAAGCTTGAACTGGTTTAGCTCTGTAAACTGCAATGCAGGGCTCCATAAGTGAGATGGGGACCTTGCACCGAGTTCAGGATGCAGAGTTGTATAAAGTGACTCCAGCAGCTATTCTGCAATAGTACATGGCTCTGTGCTCCCGACAAAGGGAACCCGTGGCTAGGATATCTGGCAGCATTTAGAAGTGCCTGGCTAATCATGCTGCTGAATCTGGTGATATCTTCCATGTATATAGAAAAAGATCCACCCACCTCTGAGCTTTGGGAGCATGTGCAGGGTGTTCTGCCTCTGCACAGCCACTATGGAAGTTTGCTGTTCTTCTTGGCTAAGGAGGTTTCAATATATCATTCACCTTGCTTATGCGTTTTTAGTACAGAAGTTTGCCCTCAGCAGAACTTATAGCTTGACAGATGCTTGACCAGGAACAACCCCTGAACTTTGGACCAAGAACTGCAGGTGTTACCGCATCCTCTTGCATGTGGTGTGATGGGCAGAACATGATTCTAGAGTTTAAAAGTAAGGCTTTTGTTTGTGGTATCAATTATATCACTAAACAGGATGGTTCATCCTTTTCTTTTAAGGAGATTTGGTATTTCTTTATATTTATGGAAATAGTTTTGGAGCTATAGAATGTTTTTTAAAATTGTTAATATTCTCAAAATAGAAAGTATAAATTTTGTTAGCACATGCATAGTGCAGAAGTTGAGATTCTCCTTATTATTATTCATTGCTATCCACAAGTGGTTTTTAAACAGCTTTCTGTTGCTCCATAATGATGTCTTCAGATCTGTGAATCCATTTTTAGATGTGTGAATTTAAAGTGTATCAGGAATATAAAGAAAAGTATCTGCCAGGTGGGCAGAAGTGCTGGTCTCTATATAATTGAGTTTTCTTTAGGACTTCCCATACTATGTGTGACTTATTTGCCATGAGGTCTAAATTGTGCTAAAATACTGGAAATTCTCTGTTACAAAAGGCCCCTTGTGGTCAAATGGGTCAGTAACTTTTGGTTTTCAGTCACTTTCTTTATTCTTTATTGAGGTATTTATATAAGCATAGCGTTTTAAGGAAGCTATTATGCACTTCCGAGTAATGAGCTTGTTGTGAAAGTTCCCCAAGTTTTACATGCTAGTTCTAAACAAAAGAGACAAGTTCACTAGGTAAAATAGATAATAAAAGAACTTGTTTTAAAAATTGTTCCAACAGGTATTTGGTGTTAATGGCTTTGTTATGACACTAATCTTAGTCAAAACACTATTTTTGACTCTTTCTTCATAAAAGAAATTGCAATCAGTGCTGGCTTTTGTTGGAGAAAGTATGGTGCTGTGAATAACCGGTGCAGCCTGGTGCTTAAGTAGTCTCCCACAAGTGAAGTACAGCTTTCAGCCTGTAAATAATTTCTGGAGATTGGTCAGTTTAGGAAAAAGCATTGTTATTTTAATGCATTTTGATACAATCAAAAGCATGGGGTGCTGAGGGAGAATAATAATTTTCTTTACAGGGATTTAGTTTCAAGAGGGTAGAAATCTGTATTTGCCCTGCTTTTCTTGTTGGCTTGCCGCTTGCTAAGTGTTTTCAGATGCACCATACAGTACTTTTTGAAGGAGGAAATAAGGCATCTAATACTTTCTACTGTGTTGCACCATTGTTTCTCATCTCCTTAGCACTGCCGACTTGCTTAATCATAAGCCAATTAAAATATAATAATGAAATACACTGCTCATATATAAAGGGAATAATCAGAGAAACAGTGACAGAAAATTGAGAGGAGAAACTGTGAGTGTGTTAGCCAGCAGGTATGGTCTGTACCTCCCTTAGAGCTGGCCATTGATGTTCATGGTGAGTTTTGTTTTGTTGAGTCAGAGACAGCAGGGTTTTCAGAGGAGGGAAGGGGATATACTGTGGGAATTTGAGAGAGCACCAGGACCCTTTGACCTTTTCTCTGATTTCTTTTTCACTGCTTCGTCTTGCACCAGTCTTATGTCACAATGTTATCAGCTGTTAATTAGTTCTCTGTTGGGAAATGTCAGTATCAGACAGGATCTGAGCCAGATCTTGCTGAATCCACATGGCAGAGATCCCACCACCCCTGGGGCAGCTGCGAGCAAAGCCTGTGGTGAGGTACAGGGCTTCATCTGGAAACGGTGAAGCCTCAACAGGTCAGTGCTCACCAGCTCATCTCAAACTTATTGCTGGAACTAAGGCCTTTCACATTAACCTGATCTCAGCTCTTGCTCAAAACCTCCATAATTTGCAAAAAGTTGCCTTTGGATTTGCAGATTCCTGGTCTTAAATCCAAGTCTCACATCAGGTTAGTGGTGAGGTGATGGGCAGTAACAGACAGTGATGATTACTACATTGTCTGGTGATTCCTCTGCATTACCCACAGTGGCTGGGAACCGTAGACTTCAGCACCCAGTATTGACCACCTGAACTTGGTGAAGCAGTAAATGGTGACAAATCTTGTCACCATCACAGGCTACTCTTAGCTGAGTAGATGAGGAGCACAAGAGGAAGCGGTACTGATTTCTTTAGGATTTCTAGACCCTTAAGGCACAGGAAGTTTTCCAAAAATGCAGGAACCTCAACACAGCTTCTGGCTTCTAACAAAAGTAGTTAGGAGGTAGCATTATTTTTTAATTATGTGAAAAAAAGGTGCAACAGTTCCTTGTGAAACTACAATACAGTGGTCTCCCACTTCTGTCAGCTTCTAGTTATTCTAAACTTTGTGAACAATGTAGGGTATTTTATTAAAGTAAACAACATGATCTGAACTGAGTGCTCTAAAAGGAAAACACTCATGTTTTTACAAAATCTCTAAACTTTAATAAGGACACTCAAGTGTGTATTCTTTATGGGTATGTTGGCCTCAGCTTAACCTCAGCTAGCCATCTGGATCCCTGTTTCTTAATAACACATAGTCTGCCGAATTTGACTTTTATGACTGATAGCTTAAGCTATTAAATACAGAACACTTGGTTTCACAGGAACTACATAATTTTCAAATAAACAAGTGGTTGGAATATATACATTGCAGGAGAGAGTCCTTGCAGCAGACTCTTTTCCCAAATGAATGCATGTCAGTTTTTCCTGTCTTATCTTTGGGGAAATTGACAAAGGACTTGTTTCCAAGAGTTAGGTTTGGTGTTGATGTTGAAGCTAGGAAGTTGAGCTAACTGAAGTTTTTCTAATCAAACACTGTTCGGTTGGTTTTATTTGTTTGTGTGTTTTTTTTTTAATTGTAAAAAACTATTCATAAAATGAAAACATTTCTTGGGAAAGGATTATTTGCAAAATCTTCCCATTCCTGAAAAGTTGCCCCCACCTTTGCTTCTTCCCCCCTCCCTCCCTCCTTCCCCATCCCTTTTTCTGATTTTTAAAATACCAATTTTGGACATCTTGAAAATGGGAGAAAAAAGTTCAGTTTTCATTTGGTTCGGTATAGGTCAAATTTCTGAAAGAAAACTCAAAGAAAACACAAGTAAAACATAGTTGAAACATTTTCATTGACCTAGTCTGAAATATACAGTGATTTTATTTAATTTTTAAAATTTTTTTGATATCTTGAGCTTGGATTGAGAAAGCATTTCAGAAATCTTTTGGGATTTCAGGCAAGGCATCAATGCCAGCTCTAACTGTCGATGGTCAGTTCATCACCACGCCAAGGCAGTGCTGATCCACCCAGGGAATTCCCACCTGGTTTGGTGCAGGCCAGTACAGGAATACTAACTGAGATTTCAAAAGCAGTATAACTGCTTTACCCGGTACCTCAGTCCAGGTGAAAATCTTCTGTTTCAGCAAGGCTCATTGACTCAAAGTGTGGGGTGCTGACTCAGCCTGGACTTCTGCTGGAGCTGAGAGGGTCCCCTTAGGGTGAGGGGACCACTCCAATAGCTGCCTATTTATCTGCACATGGAGTAGGCCAGTCCACAGTCTTTTTCTTTAGAAGCAAAAGAATCAGCAAATTAAAATCTAAAAAGATTAAGAAGAGAGAGGGGAAAAAATGTTATCAGTCAAGTGGCTAACAGCAAGACTTGTGTCGTTAACTTTATTTATGGGCACGGTGTTTCATTCCGTCCTAATGCCTCTCATCCTGAGCAAAAAATTTCTTGCAAGAGCCGACAGACAGAGTGGATTAATGACAAGATGCACTTCCAAGTACCTATGAATCCCAAATACAGCTTGGAAGTGCTATGGCTACTCCCAGCTGTGAGGCTGGCCCTTTGTGCCTGCTTGTTATAGAAAAGGTGATGTTGATACTGGTTAGCATTGACCCTGCTGGGGACTTGGGTGATTGGCAGGAGGCTGTGTGGGACTGTATCTCCCAGAGCCTGTGGAGGGTAAATGAGCTGAGGAGTGGGTGATTGTGGGTCCCAGGGGATGGAGGAGTCAGAGGTTTCTGCTGCGAGTTGAGCTCCAGACTTTTTACTAATTGTGTAATGGAGGATGACATACTTGCTGAGTATAATGGTCTAAACTCTCTGACTAGGAGTTGTTTACATGTCCATTTTGGAAACATGTGAAGCTGGTCTTGACAGCCTGTTGAGAAGCACCCACAGTCTGCTCTGGAGCCTCCACCCCTGCTCAAAATTCTATTTTATGACAGCCCTCTGCCCAATACCACCACTATATTTACAGATTTCTTACCTGCATACTGTGAAATGGCTGTGCTTGAATTCTTATCAGCTGAACAAACCTATGTTCTATTGCGAAGAGGCAAGGGCTTTCATGTAACCAGGAGAACAGGAGGAGAGTTTTTGCCAATATTTTCTTAATTTCTTTATTAGATACAAAAGTAAAAGCTTTTGTTATTTTTGTTATTAGGGAATTCAGAAGCAGGAGAACTTTAGGGAGTTCAGTCTCTTTGGTCAATTTTCCAACTGTCACACTCCTGGGAACCATGGGTCTATGGCATTTGCAGGACCCATGTCCCATAAGCATCACTTATCTTATAATGAAGTTGGCATTTCTTACCCAATGTCTGATGTTAGGCAAATGTCATTTGAGTTTGTTGCTTTTAGGAGTTTAGCAAGGAGGAGGAAAAAGTCAGGTGGACAGTGGAATGAGGGGAAAACAGGAGAAAGGGATAAGACCTGGATGTGGATGTCATGGTGCCTACCACCCTGTGTTCTGGGGCTGAATATGTGACTGCTGGCGAGTCCTATTTCAGAGTGGAAACATCTCTTCCTGACTGGTCCTGGTATCATATTCTCTCTGACATGGAGCATTGCTCATTTACCTAAGTCATCAGCAGGTTACTGGTACAAAGCAGGAACCAGATACATGCTAAGACGAGTTTTACGGCACACATGGTTACTTCAGCAGTCCATGGCCTGGGAGAGATAGTCCACTTTTATAAGCGTTGACACTGATTGAGCAGAAAATAAAGTGATGCTATATTTCAGATTTGGCAATAGGTGGTGTTTGAGTGAGAAGGACCTGAATTTTTTTCAAAGATTGTTACTTCTTACAGAAAAACTTCCTTGCTACTTACTGAATTATAAGAAGGTATGCATATATGCAAGTCTTTGTCTCCTTCTGCTATAAGTGGCTTCATGGAGTGTGCACTCCCTAGTGGTTATGTCTGGTGGTTTGTGCAGTGGTTCTTCTGTGCACAGCCTTCCTGACTGACAGACAAAAATGGGCATCACTCACTGTTGTGGCTTTAGATGTTCCTCACACATGATATGTGCTCCAGCATCTTTTCCATGGCAGTCTCCCCCACTGGTAGGGCAGCAAGACAGAGCATGTCCTGGGGCTGAGATTCAAGAGGAGTGACAAAGTCAAACAGCTATTTTCTCCAGCCCTCTGGCTACCAGGAGGGCACCTCCTGCAGCAGAATCAAGCAGTTGGCCTGCAACAACTGTGACTTAACCTTGGCAGCAGAGAGATGCTGTTGATTCTTTCCTTAAGGGCTGCTGTCATCCCATGTCCTCTCTCACCTCTCACTCTGCATTCTCACTGCAGACACTGTGATGTCTCAGTCGTGACCTCTGATGAGCTCTACTCCAGCACAGAAGGGAGGCTGGCACTTCCCAGTGTCGAAGTCCAGTCTGTGGATATCTTTTTGTGAAAGTGTTCTGCACCTCAGGGACTTCCCCAAAACCTCTGAAGCTGAACGAGGAAGTTGTTTCCTGGGCAGTGCTGCTTAGTGGCTCCTAAGCTGGTGTGATGTGGTCTGATTAGGCTGATAACAGTTTGTAGATGCTGTCCCTGGGGTGCCCAGCTGGGATGTGCAGGGAATGTCAGTGAGAATTTCTCATGATTCTGGAGGTGCAGACCTTCAGGCAAGCCTGGAGGAAATGGTGACAGTGGATGTCCAGAAAATCCCTGGCAAAGCAAGCAAAAAACTTCCACTTCTAAAGTGCTGAAAGACTTTGCTTTACTTAATTCCCCTTCATCCTGTGACAGGTGACTTGTGCATTCCAGATTGTTCATGTAGATAAGCAGTTTAGAGGTGATTTAGGAGATAAAAGATTCAAAGCCTCTGGGAGCTTTTGCTCTGCAGCTGTATGCCGCATGGGAAGCGTGTGTGTTGCTGAGATGCGTGTGAAATGGGTCTGTGAATACGATCATGAGCAAAGTGATGTGGCTTGTTCTGAAATAGTGCCAGTAAAACTTCCATAATGTGCCATAGGATGTCATCAGTATTGCCATACTACTGCTTGCCTAGGATGCTCTGAACTGGAGAGAAGAAAGTAGCAGAAATCCAAAGTATGGTACTAAATTTCTACCAAAAAAAGGCTGGGAATGACTGCTAACCTGTACAGCCTTCACTGTCACATTTGCTCACAGGTGGAGGTCTTCAGGCAATGTTTTTATGCCATTTGTATTTGTCTTGGGCATCACTGGTGGCACATATGCCACAATGTTGGAGCCGGGCCTTTGCAAATGTGTTCAAGCTAATGTGTTCTGTCCCTTCCTTATTTAATCTGATGCTTTGGTCCATATTATCACAAATATATCCATCTCAGTGCAAAACTGCAGCATAAACTCAGTTACCATGGGTACTGGACAATTTGCACAGCCTGCTCTCTACTCTATAAATTTAATTTTTGAGCTTCGAAATTGGAGATAACATACAACCAGCTGGTTAGAGGAACCTGTGGACTAGCTGTGGGCTGAAGCAGCTTCCCCATAGAGCCCCAGAGCAGCCCTGAATCCTGAGCTGGCACAATGTAGTTTGTGTTAACAGGCATATTGGGAAAAGGCTGCTCTTGGTTACTCCAGGAGTACAGTTACACACTGTGTTAATTCAAGGGCAATGCTGGCAATATATATTTGACCATATGTGTATTGTTTTTTCCCTGTCTCAGGCAGTAACACTGTCACCCACAGAAAGTCGACAGACCTGTAAAATGGGTTTCTGCTACTTTTTCATCAGAATTGTCTTCTGAAGTTTAATTGACACCCTTAAATTGTATAGTATCACACCAACAAGAAAAGTAAATGCAAGCCAAGCCAAAAAAAGTGACTTTTTTTATTGTGTCTTACTTTTCATTTCCATCACACCTCTGAAATACTGTTGACTCTTGAGTATAGGATGTACTGAGGAAACTGTCTGCCTGATATAGCAAAGGAAAATCTGCAGGATGAACAGAACTGATGTCATAGAAGAGGATCCTCAAGCAAGAGGATGGAGCCAAGCCAGTTCAGCAGCTCTTGCTTTCTAAGCCCTTCTCTTATGTCCTTCATTTCTCAGCTGCAGAAAGCCCCCTTCCCACCTCCTTAAGTCCCTCAGTATCAGGGAAAGACTCCTGTCCTGACCTTTGGAAGTCAATAGCTGCAGCTTCCTTGTCTGTTTACCTCTACCCTGTGCATAGGCTCTATCTGTGTTACAGTCCTGGGTGCTGTAGGGAAAGGATAAGTTAAATCCTTTAAATTTGGACACAAGAGCCTGGAAACCAGCGCAGCATAGAGCTTACTTAGCATGGGGTAAAGTACTGATCTTTCCCTCTGGGGTGAATCTTCTGCTGCTGAGGCAGGAGAGTAATCACAACCAGCAACTGAGAAAATGAGCCCTCATTGCCGCTGTGTTGAAGCGTCTCCCTGGAGTAGCAGTGTAGGCAGCACAGTCCTGTGGCTGGTCTGTGGTGTGTAGTTACACCAGGCTCGTTCAGATGCACAGGGTCCTACCTGCACTGGACTGTGCATCTTCAGCTTCCCTAAATCCATGTGTAGGAAGGCTGGAAGTGGCTCTGCCCAGACATCAATCTCATTGCGATGCTTTATCCCAACACTTTGTCCTGACACTTTGTCTCAGCTGCTCAGGACCTTTTCTTTCCTTCCATCATCTCTCCCCTTTTCCTCCCCCCAAAAAACTGGGATGTCTGAGGGAAAGACTCCTATACTCTTGGTTTGCAACAGGTTGGCTTTAAGGCTTTTGTAAGAAGATGAAAGGCAATGGCTGATTTTCTCTGTTGGTAGTGTCTGTCACTAATGACTGAGAGAGAAAGCCCTCTGCAATCTTGTCACATCCTGGCTTTATTTGCTGCGAGAGCTCTGCTTGGGAATAGTCTCATTTCAACACACACTTTTTGTTTTGCATCCATGAGCTTACTGAAGGATATGGTTAGTTTTAGAAAGTGCTGTTAGTCCAAAGACAGATCAAATGCACTGTTTAATAAGATGTGTGTGTTATAGTGCTGTTCATTTGCAAAATAATAATAAAGAAAAAAAAGTACGAAATTCCCATCACTTTTTACAAACTTATTAGTAGTGTTGGGCAAGGTCTTGGCCCCAAAAGGTAGGGAAGACATAAAGTCAAGTCCCAAACTGAAAAGTCTCCAGCTTCTAACGGTAGCTTTGGGCAGAAGGGAGCTAAACCATAGTGTGGAAACATATCTTCTGATGTGTGATACTAGGGTGCCCCTAATAGGTGAAAGATTTCTCAGTCCCAGATCTTAATACGGTTTCTTGGCTATCAACTTGCAGGGTTGTTGGTTTCTATTTCACTAAATGACTGCAGCAGCCAGTGCTTGTCCAGAAAGAAGTCTCTAGTGAGCTTTTCCTCTCCAGTATGTGTAGACTGTAGTTTTTGTCCATAGAACGGTTTAATAGGTATCTGAAATAGCTGAGGCTTCTTAAAACAAATGGCAAAAACTGTGTTCATTGCAATGCCAGCATCTCTCAGTTAGCAGCGAGAGTCTTACAAAGGGCCCTTCTCCTAGAGGTCAGATTCTTCTGTGGAGGAAGCCAGACAGAACTGCATCTGCAGGAACTCAAAGTGACCTGAGCTCTTTCTGCTTTGCTGATGAACTGAGGAAAAAAACAGGCCAACGATTCATTTTATAAGTCTTTTAAGCTATCATAAGAATTTATAGGAACTCATTATACAATAAATTATAGATATAAAATAGCAGGTGTCACTCTTTCTAGCAGTATGCATTAAAATTCATCTTGACAAGACCAGGAAAACAGCCCCCAGACCTATCTTCACTGAGCAACTACAAAGGAAGTAAGTTATAGTTAAGAGAAATGGAGTGTTAATGACAGGTCTATGCCAGTAAACACAGCAAAATGCCTCAAAGTAATTGTCATCAAAACAATTTATTTCCCT
>BJBW01003167.1:61500-113141 GCA_004320125.1 Scolopax mira
GCGGCCACTAATGTAGCCAAGTTACTTCTGCGCCAATAGGATGAGGAAACTGTTTGTTCCCAAGCCAATTATGCTGACACTGATAACCTTGATTTCCATAAATGATTGAATAGTGTCTCCTGCCTGCAGTGTATTTCAGGCTCCGATTACCCAAGATTCTTGGATGCTGAGAGAGCTCCATCATTCTCCTCACAGTCATAACCAAGCCTGACTCTGTCTCCTCAACCGTTGTTGCTGTGAGCTGCTCAGACTAGCAGTAGCAACCCCAAGATGCTTTTCTCCATGAAAAGACTTTTCTCACACTGTAGGGTTTTAAAAATTTCTTTTAACTTACTGAAAAATTTGATGTGGATATTTTAGTGAAAAGGAGATTTCTGTAGTCACCGGACAAGTAGCACTACTTAAATGGAGGGAATTAAAAAGTGTAAAGAGTAATCCAGTCATTTGTAATACAGATGCAATTTAATAGCTTTTGCAATAAATAAATTTATGATGATGAGATCAGCATTGCTTGTTTTTGCAGTGTTGAAACTTTTTCTAGATCAGCTGGATCAAAAGGGAGCATAACAGTGCTGCTAAGCAAGCTTTCAGAGGTAGACATGTTCTAGGAGTGAGTACTGAGTTACGTGATGCTTAAAGCCCATTCACACTGGTGGTGACAGCTTTGGTATGTGTTTTTCTCAGTCAGGGTTGCACCAGACTCTTGAATCTCAAGTTGAGGCACCATCCTACTGCAGTCCTTACTGAATTTCTGGGCCATGTCTGCAGCCGGGGAAAGCTGCTGACTTCTGCTGATTGTCAGCAATTTACACCAGCATAACCCGGTCTTTGGATTGCCTCCTTTAGCTGCAGTGCTTTAAGGACATTCACTATCCACATTAACACCAGCTGAAATTTGGATATATTTGACCTTCATTTCTTAGCACTTTTGAAACTGAATGATAAATGTGTAGTGAATTCTGCCCTCCAGTTATCAGATTATTTTTCTTTGCATCCCTTTGAAAAAATGTTTGTTATCTTATTTTAAGCCTCTGCTGCCAAAGGGAAAGTGTGAAGGAGATGGGGAGTAGGAAGGGGTAGGAGAGTGTAGTCTAAAAGGAGCAAGCAATGTGGAAAGCTTTGATGCTAATGGATTGGATCCATTAGTGTTTCCAGAACTAAGGTGTATAATGCACTGTTAGGCAACATGCGAAATGCTTAAAAGTAATTTGTGGCAATTTATGTTTTTAACATTGCTTGCATACTGCTCTGGGGGAATATGTAGCAAAAAAAGAAGTTCCTGGACTGAAGAGTTTATAGTCTTAAATGTGCAATCCTGCAGGCAACTCGGTGAAGCTAATAGATTTTAGCCTTGGGTGGATGGGCTCACCCCTCAGGATGACAGCACAGTTCCGTTCTAAGTTTAGGAGGAGTATGCACTTAGGCCTTTTAATTTTCATCACAGATACTGTACAGAACTGGTGTGTTGTTGAATAAGTCATACAGGAGTCTTTTAAAAAGTTCCCCAAAATGAAAAAAGAGAAACAGGTCCTGTAAAAGATTATTTTAAAAAATTGAATAAAATGTATAAATATACATTGTCTAAATACATACCTCTGTCAAGCCAGGTTGTTTTTTTTTGAAAAGCAGAAGTAGGTGCACATTAGTGAAGAACAGTTACAAATACATTGTGCATAAAAGAGAGCCTTAGTCCTCTGCTCTGTATGTGTATGCACATTGGGGTTTTTCCTATCAATTTTTATAGGTAAATGTGAAAGAGTTTAACAAAAAGAAGGAAATAAAATCCCTAATATATATAGCAGGGGAAGGAGGATGCAGTCAGTGACATGCTTATCCTTATCTATTTTGTACTAGGTCGCAGTGCATCTAACCTTAGAGCTGTCTAGACCCGTGCTAGCCTACATCAACAAAAAAACTGTGGGCTAAACAGAAAAACTGTATGCTAAATGCACTTACCAGTCTGTATTTGTGAACAAGACTTCAGAAAGGTGTATTCATTGTGATAAACTCACTTGATCTGATTTTTATATCCAAGATTGAAGAATCTCTGAATGGCAGCTTCCCATTAGGAGTGAAACATAGCTCGACCGTTTTGTGCCCAGTCCCTTGGAAAGGGTGATGCTCAGAGCAGCCAAGGTGCTGTCCCCTGTGGTCCTGGTGCCAAAGCATCAACAAGCCAGCATGTTCAAAGGACAAAGCTTTTCTAAAGACTGTTCTAATTTCAATGAATTCCTTATTGGGACATTTTCTTCAGGGACTTCTGGCCACAGGCTATGGAGAAAAACAAAAGGAAACCTTTCTTGGTGCATTCTCTGCTGTCGTTATTAGAAGATGCTCATAAGAAGTGGAAAACTCCAGTCTTATATGTGGTGCCAGGTACTGACCAGGCACTTAAACATTAACTTCTTGCTTTCTAAATAGCTGTCCCTGATGTGTGGATGTTGGCTTCTGTGTTGCGGGGGTGTCTCCCCTCTTCTCTAGGGGAGGAATCTTAGAAACATCTCAGTTTCTTCACAGTCAGCAAGAGGTGGAAACGCTGATCACAGCCTGTCCCCAGCAAATTCCTGGGGAAGCAAAACTGCTTCCCACTTCTGGCATCTTGTATTTTGATTGTCTGGTCTTTTTGGTATTGTGATGCCAGCTAGAATCACATTTTTTGGGGAGACCTTTGGCAGAGAGGTGATTGAGGCCTCAGTTCTGACTATTGGTGGGCACGCTTAATCTTGGTATAGTAGACAATGTGAAAGTCCTAAGCCAGTATACTGGTTTTTAACCTCCTCTGGTTCTGACTACATGGCATTATTTTGCATCAGTGACACATCAGAGTGCTGAACTCTCAGCTGTCAAGAACATCGATATTTCTGCTGAGCCACAGCAAATTTAATGAGATTATTTTAACATGCCTCTTCATCCTGCGGGTAGGTAGAAATGATGTTGGCTGATGTAACTCATTATTGCGTGTAAGTAAGTGGTATACTCTGCTGACAGCCTCTGCAGTACGGTGTTTTAGTCATGTATTTCTCACCATTCTAGTTCCTGAAAATGCCTGGCTCATTCTTGCTGAAGCTTTAAAACAAACAACTCCCAAACAAAAGCATTAGCTTGAGTCACATATTACATATGGGGAATTAATTTCTGAAAATTAAAATCAGCGAAGTTACAAGCACCTGACAGGTGAGAAACACTGCAACCTTAAACATAGGTAATTGTACCAGCTGTCCAGTACTGTCTACTATGTAATACTTAGGATGTATTACAAACATTACAAAACTACTTACAAAGATGCATGTGGCATCTTTGATTGCTTTCTTGTTGATTGCAGCCACTTCAGTGTCCGTCTGCCTCTTGCAGTTTTCCCTGGTGGGCTCTGATCAAAGACTTAAAATAAGGAGAGAGGGTGTGTAGCAGGACATGCAAAGGAGGCTATTTCAGCAGGCTGTGTTTGGTGTCCAAGCTTTTCTCACTAAGCAAAGAGGGTCAGAAAAGGGGTAGTAAGGTCTGTGGTATCCTTTGCTTTTTATCCCAGATGAACTGGAGAAAATTTACAGGAGGTGATATAGCCATTCCCGATACAGGCTTTCTTTTTGGTCTGTGTTATACTGGTCATTATATGTACACTCCTGCTTAAAATATTTCCTTGGTGGAGGTTTGGACTTTCATGATTTAGGTTTTCTAATGAGGATCTCTGATGACTTCTTAGTGTTTTGCAAGGGTTCGACCTTCCTCACTTTAAATAGGAGGAGAATTTCTTTATGAGTTGTTACCAGAGAATGAGTACAGTGGGCCTGGCTGTCTGGTAATGGGTGCATCAATGCTATATGTTCTTGCTTTCAAGTCAGGCAGTTGGTATGCAGCATCATTCCTACGTAAGGACCTAGGTTGTAGCTGCTGTCACCACTGGAGTGGGTCATTAGCTTCTGTGTCCTAGGCTTGCAATGAGGAGCATTCCTTTCAATATATTTTTCACATGAATGTCTTCCATGCCAGCTCATTTTTTAGGTTACAGGTTTCTTAACACCTGTATCAGGAATGTGTTCAAAGTATCTATTCAGATATATGCAAAGTGCTCACTTTTAAAATTCAACTGATTAAATTTTCAACAAATACCACCATCGGTTGATGCAAAAATATGATTTCTGCATTAAGGACTTGTACAACAAAGAGTCAACAGTTACGTTCTTGGACAGCAAAATAATGTTAAATTCTCTCTCTCTCTCTTTATATATATATATAAATAAAAAAAATATATCATCAGCATAGTTTTACTGATGATGATTCTGTTACTTTTGGTCCTTTGGAAGAAATGAGGACACTGAAAGGGAGTATCATTGCAATATGTTACTGTGGGAGGATGTCATACTGGTATACAAGCGAGGCAATAAAAAGTTGTAAGAAGAAATTGGAGTAGTTCCCTGCATTGGTATCTTCAGCTGCTCTGAAGTGTCATACTGGGAAGTCAGTGGGGGACTCTTGCTCTTCTTCCATTACTTTTTGGGCACCTTTGCAATCACGTGCCTCATTCCTGCTTGAGATCCTCCTGCATCAGAAAACTGCATATAACAGCCCTGCCCAATCTCCCAGTGGAGGGAGAGAATCTTGGATTATGGTGTGCTCTGTTTGCCTTCCCCAATGGATGGCTTTTTGAAGCCATTGCTGGCTTTTCTTAGGGCAGGTCTAGGGATTAAGAAGCTCCTTGGTGGTCCCAAAGCAGGCTGGGCATAACAGGGGATCTCAGTTAGAGTGTCTCAAGTGAGCCTTGGGAAATAGACCAGAGAGAAAAAGGCTCAGACATAAGCATACAAATATGCAGCATCTTTTAGTCCTTATTGAGTTTATGCTAAATTCACTGAACAGAAACTAAATAGAGTGTGTATTTCTATTTCTTTATAGGAACAGAGAGTTTCCCTTGTTTAACAACCAGACACAGCATCCTGTCATCTGCTTAAACAGGTATGACGTTTTTACTTGTTAGCATAGTTTCACAAGGAGGCTGCTTCAACAGACTGGAGAGGCTTGAAAAAACGAGTAAGAAGAAAACACTTCTAGCTCCTGGAATACTTTATTTTTCTGCAGTTAGTTCCTGCTTTTGTAATCTCCGTATATTTTTTTTAATTTTAAAAGCATCCTGTGTCTGTTGGGAGATACTGTACCCATCGTCAAAGCAGCTGTCTTGCTTCTGGCTTGGCAAGAACCTGCTTACAGCTCTGGGTGGAAAGGGCATAAGATGGTGTTGATACAAAGGGAGAACATCTGAGAGAGGTGACAGTGTTGCTGCATGCTGCTCTGGTTTGTGATGCCCTGCTGCTGCAGTGAGTCATACCACAGGAAAAACGAGAATGGTTTGGCAGAGCAAGGGCAAACACAATACTGCCTCGTCTCCAGAATTTACAATAGATAGATCTAGAGATAGTTGCACTTTTTCTCCTCTTCAAGAAAGAGAAAACTTTCAAGAGACCACTGTCTCAGAAGACTGAAAACAAGCAGTAGAGGGAACCTGTCATGTGGATGAGCAGATACTTATTTTGCAAATATTTTCTTATACATATGTATTCATTTCAGTTTGATTTACTAGTGAACTTAATTTCTGTTCTCACAAGCAGGGCTTTGAAATACTAAGAGAATACTGAACTTTGGGAAATGGGAGTGGATTTCAATTGAAAGACTTCATATGAAATGTAAGAAAGAAATGCAGGAGGGCAGAATAAGTGGGTGGCAAAGTGCTCAAGTTTCTGTTGTTGTAACTTCACTTGGGCAGGGGAGGGTGAAATACTGCTATTCTTTTGGGGAAAAGTGTTGTCTTCACGCTGGCCTTACAACAAAACCTAAACAAGGGTTTCAGCGAGCTCAGGAGGTGTCCATAAAAGATCATGGAGAGTGAGATGTAAGGCATACCGGGATGGTGGTCCCCTTCCCAGGATCTCCCCTCTGCTCGGCAAGCTAGAGAAGGTTCAAGGGCTGCATCCTTTGAGGAGGAGTGTGAATAAACACACACACAAAATTTCTATTCAGTTGGTAAAAGATACCTCCTCTGTGGTGTTTTCAATAAAAAAGTTTTGGATTATTCCAGTTTAGGACACGTTCCTTCTGTGAGATTATACTTAAGCAGGGGGAAACAAGCTATTAATAATGAGTGATTATTTGAGGATACTCATCAGTCAGTGGGCAGTCCATTCTGGACCTTTTTTTTCTCATATTTCACAAGCTGTCATTTTTTGACAGCTGCAAAGCATGGCAAGGATTTGTTTTACAGAGAACGGACTATAGGATTATGGGATATTTTTAAATTTTTCATGTTTTTTCTGCTTTTTTATGATCAAAATGAATCTTCCCTGTTTCCCCCAAAATGCTGTACCGTGCTTCTGAGGCTGCCAAGATACTTACTGATGAAAAAATAGAAAGATCAAGCACAGCTTTAAAGGAGGGCAAGCTACAGAAAGTAGAATCTGTGTTAGTGTAATAGTGTGTGTAATCTGGGATCTGTGTGTACGTGCACGCATGGACTTGTACGTGTAAGTGTATGTATTGGGTACAAGGTTGGTTTTGGACTTCTCGAGCTTTAATAAGCCCATAAATCTATCCATTTCCTCACCACCCCTCTAATTTAATTCAGTATGTGGTCTCTCCTTGCCCTACAAGTTTGAAGGAAATGGAAATCAAGGATCAAATCTGGCCCTCTAGGTTTTCAGGCTGTAAAGCACATAACACAAGTATGGGGTTGTTCACTTTTCCTCTGTGATCCTCTCTCTCTCACAAGCCATGGCAGCCCAGACCTGCCAGGGGCTGTGGGAGTACAGATAGAGGCTGTTTGTGCCAGCCTCTCTTGTCCCTGAGAGATAAGGTTTCGGGTGTCTTTTGCTGTTGCACTAAATTTCAGCGCTACTCCTTCTCTTGAAAACTGTGGCTTGAGCAGCCCAGCAGTTTGGGAAGGAGCATTTGGCTTCCTGGATGGAGAAGAGCAGCAGGGCAGGAGCCGCCCCAGCTCCGGCATTCGCTCAGGGGCGCAGCCAGGGGACAGCTTGCACATAGAGCATCCCAGCGTGCCTGCAGGCTGGCTCCCTGCCAGCGTCTGCCAGGGCAGAGGGCAACATAAGGCTGCTTACAGTTATCCTACATGCTTCAGGAATTTTCCCATGGCCCCAGAATACCCTTGCAGCAGCGTGCAAGTACTAAATGAAGGATTAAATTAGCTTCGAAGGCTTAAAGTAATGGGCAGTTTTATTGCATTCACCATTTCTCCATTGATGATATTCCACTGGTGATAAAGTAAATTCCTAGATGTCTACTGTGCAAAGCTTAAATTGTTTCTGCAGGTCCCATCTTTGACTGGCATGCTTAAATTATTGCTCTTAAGACTGAGGGGAGACCTAATCTATGTTTATAAGTTTTTAAAGAGTGGGTTGAAGGATGATGGAGCTGGATTCTTTTCAGTGGTTTCCAGCGACAGGACGAGGGGCAACGGGCACAGGCTGGAACATGGGAAGTTCCCTTCAAATATGAGGAAGAACTTCTTTCTGGTGAGGGTGCCAGAGCCCTGGAACAGGCTTCCCATGGAGGGTGTGGAGTCCCCTTCTCTGGAGATTTTCAAGACCAACCTTGATGCAGTCCTGAGTGATGTGCTCTGGGCAATCCTGCTCTGGCAGTAGAGTTGAACTAGATGATCTCCAGAGGTCCCTTCCAACTCTGTCAAATCCGTGAATCCATGGAGTGCTCTGTAGCCTCTTGGTGCTGCTGGGATGCCACAGACAGTTTTAGAAGTGGGCAAGTCTGAAATGAAAAGAGGGAAACAATTGTATGTCAGAACTGGCATTTCCTACACAGGGTCACTGCATCAGTGGTTAGGAGAGAAAACCAGGATGTAATACCCTGTGAGTATTGCTTTATGTCCTGTACTTTGTAGTGACTAAAAGTAACATTGCAAACCAGCAGTGGAAATAACATGCTTCAGGTTTGTGACAAAGTTGTGATAAAGAAGGTAGGGGTTCAGGACAAGGTGGCTGTTTTATTGCCTCCTGTGTAAGGGCATCCCCTGAGGCTGGGCTGTTGGAGGAAGAGGAGAAGTAGCAGAAACCAGCAAGGTGGTGCAGAGGGATACAGGGATGGGTGATAAAGTTCACATCCCTCTGATCTGGGGTACAGATCATTTGCAGCATTTGGAGCTGAGGGCTAAGCTTTGAAGCATTATGGCATCCTCTGGTAGCGTGGTGTTGCTTCTGATGCTTTTGGGGCTGCAGTGACTTTTCACACTGGTCACTGGGCCCTGTGATTCCCTGTGCACAGTGGACAAACTCAGAATCTCTTGATGTGGGCTTTTCACTGTGCTTCTCTGCGTGTGATCTGGTTGTATGAAGAGAATCCACAACAGAAAGGTATCAAGACATTTCCTGACCTGGACTCTGCCTGGGCCTGATGTGGGGCTGTTTCTGAGAGACATGGGAGGCACAGTAACACCCTCCAAAGGCTCTGTCATTGAGATTTCTAATAATTTTGAGTAGCCTTGTAAGTATAAGCATTACTTGCACTTTTTTTTCTACTATAAATCTACTGATGCTCAGAAGGAAAGCATGTAGATGGGGACAGTGCTTGACAGCAGCCATCCTGAGCAGAGGCTTGAGGACCACACAGGGCTAAGGTGAACCTGTGGTGTGCTCAGGAAGAGCATTTGTGTGTCAATGTTTTGTTATATTAAGTTGGAACCTCTTCAGATACAAGTCCATCTTATATTAATTCTGTTGAGAGCTAACTACACTTTAAAGGACTGCACTTAGAATGCACCATAGCATAGTATTTCAGGCTTAGAAACTTCCCTAAATACTGGTTGGAAATTAACACTGTACAGGAAGATATCAGTGAGCAATGATTAGAACAGTTTTTAGGAAAAAGAATGAAAATTGATACCTGCTAGATAGGACTTCTTGTAGTACCTAGGAATGAAACATCTTGATTTCTGAGGAGCCAAAAACTCTAAATATGTTGTTCTCCTATGTAATTTTGCTTACTTTGTTGTGGGTGGGTTTTTTTTTTCCCCTCAATGATCTTTGTAACACTACGGAAAGATTATAAGTGGATGGAGTGCAAGAGACAGCTTAGTGGTGGTATTGACATTGGCTTCTCTTTGTCCATGCAGCTGGTTTGAGTTTCTGCTGTATAGTGTTGGGAGGGTTGCTTGGAGGCATTCCCACCTGGGGGGTTCTGATACAGAGCTGAAGGAGACTTTTGGTGTGCCTGCTGTCAAAGACAGTGTGGCATCCTATCCTCCTTCATCAGCTTCCCTCTCCTACCAACCAATAGGCTGTTCTGCAGTCTCACTTGCAAGAAAAACCTTTAGCTTCCAGCTAAGACTTATGAATGGCCACGGTGTTCTTGTGCCAAACTAGCATTTGGTTTTTCCTCCTTTGTTTATTCCTTATCATCTTTCCTCCTTTGAAAGGAGGGCTGTTGTCAATTTTATAATCAGCCTGTCTCTTTCCTCCTTTCTCCTGATTCTCTGACTAGCCATTATCTTCACCTTCTTTCATTTGAAAACACCTGTTTGGAATATAAGCTGCAAAGGCAGAATACTCTGTTACTTGTATTTACCAACTGTGGAAGGTAGCATTTGCTTGAAATTTGCTTGCAAATCCTTGAAAGGATTTTGAAAGGACTCAGACGTGGCTGTTAAGCAATTGAAAGGAAGGAGAATGTCCCCTGTCACTAGTAAATCATGATGATGATGATGGTGGTGTTAGTAACAATCCTACTTAGCAGGCTGAGTCACTAGCAGATGCTTAAAACTTGTTTACAGCCACGAAGCAAGATTGTTCAGGTAGGAATTGACAGACAGAGGTTATATGACTTACTGCGGCTTTGTAGTAAGCATCCCCCCCAACTCATTGGGTGCAAGAGATGGGCCAGAGAGACAAGGAGGGAAGAGGGAAATGTCATCCTTCCTTTTCCCTGTGTAACGATAAGTAAAGAAGCTTAATTTTGAGGATCAGATTGGTAAATGGGAAAGTGGACCATTCTGTGTGTTGCAGCTCATGCTTGATGCCTTTATCAGGATTAGCAGCCAACTCTTAATACTGAGTTTTTTCGCTCCTCTGCAGTCCTTAACTGACTTTATAGAGGGGCAGAATTAAGTAAGGTGAAAGTGAGTTGATGAGCTGAATTTTGATTTTGTAAAGACTTATTGCGGTTGAGAAAATCATCCGCTTGATAACTGTAAATGGCTTTGTAGTGCAAGTCACTAAATGTCTAAGCTTTGCAACCCCATTATGTTCAGTGTTGGGAAACCTGATGCTCATAGTTAAGCCCCAGTTATTGTGTATTTAAGCAGTTGTGTTAGTAAACACAAGCTTTTGAAAGAGTTCGTGGGAGTAATGCCAGAGCTGTGAGTGTTCTCCATGAGAGGGGTTTGAGAGAGTCACAGATTCGTTTGTAATGAGGAGTGAAGCTTATGAGAAGAACAGATGTTTGAATCATAATGTTCTTTCCAACACAGCCAATGAAAGAAAACTCTTAATAATCATGATCAAAAAATACTCTAGCTGTCATCCTTAAGATTAGTCATTTTTAAACCCTCCAAGATTTTGATTCCCTTCTGAAGCAGGAAGTTATAATTCATTCCACTCTCTGGCCATGACATGTTGGGCAGTTGGAATAATGATGCAAAGAGAGGGATATAATATGCTGTGTGATTCATGTATAAGCGAGGTCTTCGTGTGAAAAGGGAGATCCTGACATTACAGACACAGCTTGTTCTCTATAGTTTTCCAAATTATCCTTGAATCAGAAGGCTTCAGGACATTTTTGTAATAAAATTGTCAGATTGCCTGTTGTTCTGTCTTTTGCTGTGTCTGTGTGGGATATCTGGAGCAGATTGCAAGGCACTTTTATCAATAGTCCTTTCTCAGCAACTCATAATGTTACCTGTACCTGCATCTGTAGTATATTTCTGCTACGCTATTGTTAAGTACTCTTAATAATAACTTCCTGGTATCCTAATTTTAGTTATGAACTCCTTTTGTGCAAAAAAAAAATATGTTTTGATTCCTTATACAATTACTCTTGCATCTTAGTTTTGCTGCTAAAAAAATTATATTTTATTTTTGAGTGTAATAAAAACAGAATTAGACAAAACAGGATCAAGTCTAGGGTTAATGGCAGCATGCCTGGGAACTAGATACTGTGTGCAACAGCTTTTGCTGTGATTCTTGTTAATGGTCCATGATTCATTACTGTAGCTACCATAATATTAGTAGCTAGGTATCTAGGTGTCCAAGTCTGGATTAGATCACTGTTGTGTTAGATGCTGTGTTCTCAAACAGCAGAGCTGTTCCAGCCCCCAAAGAACTTACAGTCAAACCTAAGAAGAGGTGTGGAGGTATAAGTGGCTAGATAGCATGCTGGTGAGACAATATTTGTCAGTGTAATTAGTAGCTTAGAGACTCCGTAGTTCATGCTGGGAAATTGTAGATGGAAAACCATACTCACATGATGCAGTTCACCTGAGGCATATCATCATGAAAGCACATGCATTATGCAGCTGACAAGGGATCTAATCCTCTTTTACTTGGTTTTTTTTGACATAAAAGCTAGCGTATTATGAGTTGCAAAATACAGAAGGCCAGCGTCATCTCTAGTCTGTCTCCATTGTTTTAGCATGTTTTCCATTGAGAATATTTGTCTTTCTAATACAGCAAAAGTCTTGTTACTAATACAGCTCTGTATTTCTGCATATTGGCCAGTGTAGCAAGTAACAAAAATGGACAAAATAGTTGCATTAAAAACTAGTCTAAGCACTGGCTTTAAACTGGAATTAGATCTTGCCTGCTTCCTCCTCTCTTCCCCCCCTCCCCTGAGTTGTGAATATTCGTGCAGCCTCCAGCAGATGCTGTGTCTGACAAATGTCCTTCCTTGAGCAAAACTTTTCTGAAATCTGGATCCGAAGACTTTGGTTGGGAGCCAGGGAGCCCTCACACATATGGGAAGAGACAGCCCTTGCCCTGAAGGGTTTGCAGCAAAAGTAGGCAAGTTACAGACAGCATGAACATTAAAATCCATGTTTTCTAGCTGGGAGAACTGAGGCACAGGCTTATTTATTCATAAGTTCAAGTCATAAAGTAGGTGAACAGCAGAGCTCTGGACTGAAGTCTGATCTTGCATCTCAGGGCTTTAACCATAAAACTGTTCTGCCTTTCAAAAGATCCTCATGGTTATAGGAGTATTTATATTATACCATAGTGATAGGAGGAAGAAAACCTCTATTTGAGTGAGATAATCTTGAAGGCACTTAAATTGGTGCATGGATTTCTTCATCCTTTAGTTAATTTTAGCAAATTCTATGCAGCTAATGCCTAATGGAAGAAGATAAATTGCCAGCAAATAATAAATTAACAATAATCCAGAGAAGAGGTGAGACAATCATAGTCTTAGCAGTCTATAGATAATAAAAGGGAAATCTCTTTATATAAAGTACGTAATGATTGTTAATGCTATTACTTTCCTGGAAAATCCATTTCTATGAAAAATAAGCCAAGCTTTTCCTTGAACAGAAAGAAGTTTTGTTTTTCATCTCTGGGAAGTCTGGGTGATTGTAACATTCTTCTTCCTCCCTTTGCAACCCTATGGGAACACGACCCCAGATTCACTGCAGTTAGCAGAAAGAAAGAGAGAAGGAAAGGAGGAAAAAAATAGAAATTTGATGTCGCTGAGCTAAAGGCTGTCTGAAGTCATCCTCCTGGTTTAAACTGTCATATCCACAGCATTGTATGTTCTAGGTGTGAAAGCACGTTGTGCAGAGCTCAACCGTGGCTACTGTAATTCTGGTTGCTATGCATGTTCCACCTTGGCCCTATTGTCTCAATTTCTTTGCACCATGTTCAACTCTGAGGTATGATATGCCCATTTTCTTTTATGTATACAGTATCAAGCTTTGCTGATGTTTGGCCTGCATGATATATATATTCCATGGAAGTTGGTGTCAGTCAGTCCTGTACAGGTGTGGCAGCAGGAAGGGGTTGAGGTGGGAGCTCCAGGCAGCCCCTGGGTGCCAGATTTTGAGCTGGCATGACCTTGCTGAAGTCACTCGTGATGGATACTGTGTGGAATTCTTCACAAAATATTGATTGACAGTGATTAAAAAGATCTCCTTTAGGATGTGGCCTCATAGGGAGTACGATACGCTCCCTATCTGACCTTTGAAGTTCAAGCAAGTACACTTGTATTTTACTGCATGGCGGAGAGCACCCATATCATTGGAAGATGTTTGTGTCTTCCCCAGCCTACCTGGTACAATCTCTCTGTGCAGCCTGACCAATTCAGGCGGGGTGTCACCATCTGTTAGGGTGTCCCCTGCTGCCAGTTCATGGATTTACCTCCTCTGGTGGAGAACAGCTTATCATTTGTGGTGCTTACGTCATGACAGCTGCAAATACACATATTGCACATAACATTCAAAATGGATAGACCAACTGCTTATGTTGATAATAATGCAAGTGAAGAACTAGGAGACCTGCCTACTCCACTGAAATTATGTTAAAGTCTTCCCCCCTCCCTTCTTTCCACTCACTTTACATTTCCCTCTTGAGAAGGTGGTAGCCAGGGTTTCTGCAAAGTGCCTACTATCTCTGACTGATAGATTTGTCCTTTTGGAGCTGATTCGTTTGAAGTCTAAAGGCTGCCTAATGCTCTGGTACGGACGGTGTCCTTGAGAGGGTGATTGATCTTTCAGGGAAATTCACTCTGTTCTTACCTTAAATAGGGTACTGTCTAGCCAGTCTCTTAATTACAGTAGTGGTAGTTTCCCTCCTTTGGATGCATAAATGTCTTTTTTAAAGACAGCTGTGTGAGATGACTTCTTGAGCAAGTGGCTAGTAAGCTATTCTGATGAAAAATATGAAACTCTTCCTCCTTCCTAGCATGCCGCTGGCTGCATGCTGTTCCTATAGTTTGCATCAGCTCCTACGTTTAACACATAACATTACTGAACAAGCTACTTTATGTAGTTCACTACTAACTCTTGATTCAGCCACAGTGCTAATTATCTGCTTTGAAGTGGCTGCAGGCTTCGGGTGCCTGTTGTGCAAACTCTGGCTCCTAGCCAAACTGCAGTCATGTGGTGTTCATAGCCATTAATCCAAAGAGAATGGGACTGTAAATTAAAAAGAAAAAAAATAAAAACTGAAAAAACAAACAAACAAAAAAACCAAGAAGCCTAGATGATACAATGCTATACATATATACATATATATATGTATGCATAAAACTCAGTCTAAATTTATAAAGCTAGCAAATGGAATACCAGAGTGTTCCTTAGCTTTGATTTACCTCAGATATCATCCAAAATAAATTTTTGTCCTGGTAGCTGTCAATGTTGCCTCCACCTTGCAAATGCACATAATTGTCTAGTTTTCAAATCAAACCTTGAGCCTTGTAACTTGGTGCAGAACATCTATATGTGCTTTATCTTTCTCAAATGGGATATTGCATAATAGTATTGAGGGACAGCCATACTGTCAAGTAATTTTTTTTTCCAGAATAAAGTATTCAGCAAAATATATCTTTTTGGGCATCTCTGCTGCCTCTTACTGCAGAAGGTTATGGAGCTTATGAAAATGCTGCAATGCAGCAAGTGTGCTACCACTGATTAAAAGTAGATTTTGTTGTTGTTGTTGTTGTTGTTTTCCCCCTTCTACAAGCTTGTGGGTGGCATTTTAATCAAGTTCTCATGGTAACAAACATAACTTAAAAGCACTGAAGCCTACAAAATTAGTCGGTTTTTTTCTGTATGTGCTTGAGGTGGGTGTTAAGTCATTACAGCTGCAGTGATGCTGGTTATTTCAGTGTTTCTGGCGCAGAGATGACAAGGGACGTAAACTGGAAGGTGGTGTTACTGAATGCAGAAAATCTTCGTCATCTTTTTACCAGGTTCTATTGTTGTCTTTTCTGTAACAAGGGTGCGATTAAAGTAATATGTAACGTACTGCTTATGCTGCTTTTTCATTCTTTTATATTTATTTTTGCATCATAATTATTTCACATTTGTAATTCCTGAGAGAGGCAGTTTAATTGACGGGTGTTTTGATTCACTACTGCAACCATGAGCCCCAATCAAAACACACATGTAAATGCATAAGAAACTGGGGAATGCAGAAAGGAGCAGCAAAAAGGGGGTGAAAAAGAATCAGGGAGGATCTTAATTGAATGCTTCACTTTCTGTTAATGAATTAGTCTTGAAAGCACCACATGGCTAAAACATGCTAACTCATGGAAAATAGGCAGTTGTGCCTGATCACGAGATGGTCTGCTGCTTTGCCATGTCTAACATAAATGTGTTCAGTTGCATTTGATGCTTTCTGTGTTATACGTAAGAAATTTTTACTGCAATGTATTTGCAGTCCTGCAGATATGCAGTGATCAAGGGAATACAAGTCAGTAATCCTGTGAGGATGTCAGAAAATGTGACAGCTCGCTTCTCACTTAGCTGCTGATAACAAAGTTGATTTACAATGAGAAAATGTATTGTTATTTCCTGTTCCTAAATACACATGGAAATGAAGTTCCAGTGAATTTTTTAATTATTTTTATCTGTTTATTTTCACTAAAGCCTGCCTACAGGAGGTTAGCAGTGTAGAATTTAATGCTGTAACACCCCAAACGTCCTTGCCTAGTTCACCCGCAGAATTACAACCCTGTATGTCAGGGATGGTTAATTGCACATTAGTGATCTCCCAGCATAGACCTGTCTGGCTCTGTCAGTAGCACCAAGCCTACATCTTCAGAGAAGTGTTGAAGGTAGGATTTTCAGAAATACCAGCATTGCCAGTAAGACAGCATGCTCTAGTTAAGGGGGTGGGAAAAGACAGAAGCATCTCACCTATGGGAAAGAAATCCCTCCGTAACTCCCTGGTCTTCCACACTGCTATTGATCTCCCTTGCAGTTAGGCTGAACTGCTCTGCTCTTTCTCCTCCTCAAGAACATGTTGGATACTTAGACTTTTTGCTCCATATGGGACTGGTTATTTGTTTTAGTATATAAAAGTCTGGTTGTGCCCCTTCTTGTCTAATTTGGCCTTACATAAACACTTCACAATGATTTGCAGAGATGGGACGGTTCAGGGACCTTAACATATTTTCTGGCATGACTACAGCATCAGATGACTACAGCTGCTCCCCATTTTTTATGATCTTGTCATTTCCTTTCAGCAATTGCTGAAATGGAAAAATGAATGTTAGGAAGAGTGAGAAGTGTCTTAAAGCCATGTCTTCTCTTCTGCATCTTTCTTGCCACAGAAGATTTTTCTGGAGCTTTAAGGAGAATGTTGCACAGTGTTCATGAATCTCATCCCTGATTTTTGGAAATCTTTGATGTTAAGATCTCCTAGGAATATGAACAGGTAAACCAGTAGAGAAAGCAGTCAAGGTCAAGAGCCAAAGAAAATAAAGCCATGTTGGTTTTTATCCTAGGGAATAGAAAGAACAATGAAATATTAGTTACATGGAGAGAACTGATTATAAAGTAACTTCCTGTCATCTTTGTGTTCATTTAGTATTGATAGAAAGAAAACTTGTAATTTAAAACATGTTGTCTCAACGGTCATTTCTTGCTGTGGAAAAAGGAAGAATGCCACCCTCGTTTCAGAATCTGCAAATGGTTATAAGCAATGTTACTTGGAAGCAGTACAACCAAATAAAGCACAATATATTCTTCAAAGCATATTATTTGAATAGTTGATGTTTGAAATATCAACTGTATCTTTTAAATGCTAATTTTTTGCACTTGATCATGGACTTTGTCAAATAGAATGATGTGGATATTGTAGTGTTTATTAGCCTGATGTTAATAATTCCCACTTCACCAAGTACAGCCCCTCTAAAATCTTCAGAAATTTAAAGAAAATTGAAATGTGCTGAGGATTGCAGTTTTCCAATCCTTCAGTATCAAATAAGGTGCCTCTTCAAAGGACAAGTTAAAATTTCCTTCAAGACTTCTGTAATATTTCCAGAGAACACTGACAAAGCACCAGAGTAAATCCTCCCTGAAAATCTCTGCCAGTTGGGATGTACAAAGCAGGTTTGATCTTAGCAAATCTTAAGGAAAAGGGTTTTATTATTCTAGTTTGTGCTGCAGCCTCATGCACATAAAGTGTTTCAAACTGGTAACACCTAAAAGGACAGCAGCAGAGTACTTTTTATAATATGTGAGAATTGTGTGGGTTTGTTTTTTTTTTTTAAAAGGTGGTTTTCATCCTTTCTTTGTTCTTGACAGTGCATATGTAGGGTACATAGTGATGCTACAAAGTATCTTGGTACTGTAGCCTGGAAAAACTCCCCTAAATGCCAGCTCAGCCTAACACAGGGCAGAAATCAGGTGTAGGAGGGGAGATGATCGGTAAATTGATCAGGAAGTTTAAATGCCTGAAGCAGTTATTTTTATCTGTCAGCATTTATCATAGGGGTGTTTCAAAGATTGGTGTGAGGCTAGACATGGTCCATGTGCTGAGGCAGGTCTTCCCTTGTGCTCAGACAGGGCACACCCTGAAGAGGGACACCTGGTGCTGGGGTTTGTATCTTACTGAATTTAGTGCGTGTTTCTTCATGTTTCATTCATGTGCTTCACAGTTTTGTAGGGGTGCCCAGCATTTGGTGTGGGAATTTTTTGGTCCCGATACAGTCTAAATGTGGAGAAAGTAATGGTTGTTTGTCACTTCAGAACATTTTTGACAGAGGTGTCTGGACTTCAGAACAAGGTGCCTTGCTGTTCTGCATGTGGTCTGTCTCGGGGGCTGTGAGGAACCTCAGTATGACTTTTCGGGCTACAGCCTGTGTTCTAGCTGGGATAAACCTGAGTTTAGGGGCCAGGCTGAGTAAATTCAGGTCCTTTAGCACCTTTGAAACAGAATCTGGAACAAAAACCTTGCTGCCTGTTACTCAGCACTAGCTTGAGAGAACAAGAGATGAGGAGGAGGCCTCAGCATGGTGCATCCCTTTAGATGGCATGGGGAGGGCCTGGGGAGGGCGGCTGGGGCTAAAACATGTAGAGGTGGCAGTATCAGAGGAAAGGAGCAGAGATTATGGGATCCACAACAGGAGACATGAACACTGCATTACCCTCAGCAAGAGGGGCTCATGGAGTCCAAAACCGTTCCCATCGCAGTCCCAGCATTCAAACTGGCTATTCCCCAGAGTCACTCCTGCAGCAGCAGGAATTTGGGCAGGAATAGAGCCCAGATCTGAATGGCAGGCAGCTCTCTCTGCTTATGAAGAGGGTACAGCATATCCTTTGAGATGCCTTTGCTAGGATCTCTTACATTTTCCCCTGATTGAACCTGTACTTTCTTTCAGGGCATACAAAGAAGGGTTGTCTGCCTCTCTGTAAAAGTCTTTCTAGGCCTCTTTATACCCTGTGCTTCGAATCAGACCTGCAGACTCTGGCCTGCACTACTGCCAGTACATCACTTGCCATCACTGTGGATCCAGCCATCGTATCTGCTAGTGCATGTCTGAGCATAACATACACATTCCATCACACATGGTCCATTTGCTGATCCATAGGTGAGGCTGCCAGCTAAGGTGGCTTGCTACTTTCCATTGTAAGACTAAGTTTCTATTACTACTTTGCCAAACTTATTGTGGTTTAGGCTGCCAATTTCCTCTCTGGCAGTCAGTCTTGTCTTGCTCACTTAGGCACATGTTTTGGCCTAAGCTGCCCTTTTCTGGAGCAAGGATGCCTTCCTGGTCTAGGTGGAAGAAGTCAGGTTTGCTGTTGTTGAGGAGGGAACAACATATCTTTTGAAAGTTTGCTGAGTGTCGGGAGAGATTTACTAGAGCCTCTGTTGCTTCAAACCTCACTGAGCTTGGTCAGCCCAATTGATGTCATGTCATTACACATCACTGTGAATGGAAAAATTAAAAAAAGTACAAGCTGCCTCTCCTTTGCTTATAGTCCCAGAGAGAGAAGAAAGTCCACACTTTCAAATGCAGAGGCAACCAAAGTTAGAAAACTTTGTCCAAGAACTTGTGGAAGAAGGGGGTCAAGGGCAGAAGAGACAGCTCTGATAAAGGATGCTTGGGGAAAGGTAAGGATGGGTAAACATGGAGATGAAGGCAAGTTGTAGAGAGAGACTGGATGAGAAGTCCAGGGAGGAAAACTGGAAGTTAATAAAGGAATGGGAACGAGGAATCATGGAATGGTTACAATTGGAAGGGACCTTAAAGATCATTGAGTTCCAACCTGCCTGCTATGGGCAGGAACACCTCCCACTAGACCAAATTGCGCAAAGCCCCATCTGGCCTGGCCTTGAACACCTCCAGGGATGGGACAGCCACAGCTTCTCTGGGCAACCTGTTGTGGTGTCTCACCACCCTTGCAGTAAAGAATTTCTTCCTAATATCTCATCTAAATCTCCCCTCTTTCCATTACCCCTCATCCTATCACTACACTCCCTGATAAAGAGTCTCTCCCCTTCTTTCCTGTAGGCCCCATTAGGTGGTGGAAGGCAGCTATATGGCCTCCTCAGAGCCTTCTCTTTTCACGCTGAACAACCCCAACTCTTATCCTGTCCTCGTAGCAGAGGTCTTCCAGCCCTCTGATTATCTCCATGGCCCTCCTCTGGATTTGCTTCTAATGCTGGGGATCCCAAAGCTGGACACAGTATTCCACATGGGGTCTCACCAGAGTGGAATAGAGGGGCAGAACCATCTCCCTTGACCTACTGGCCGTTCTTTTGATGCAGCCTGAGATGCAGTTGGCTTTCTGGGCTGTGAGCACACATTGACAGCTCATGTTGAGCTTCTCAAGCTGCTGCTTGGGATGAAACCTGCAGGAGAGGATCTGAAAGTGTATCTTGGTATGAGGAGGGTAAAGTTTGTGGTGGTGAAAGCTATAGTCTGGACAGCAAACATGAACAGGCTCTGGGTGAGGGACTGGAGCCCACAGGGACAATCCCTGGGATGGGAAACTGATGCAATGGAAACTGGGATAATCTAGGCAGAGAGAATAAGAAGAATAAAATGTTTGGTGAACTAGGCAGTAGCTTAGTGAATATGCAGAAGGGGGCCCAGTTACAGTCATCTCTTATTTTGTTCACAGCCAAACTCCTGAGGTGTAACCTTGCAACCTTAATGTCATTCCAGATAGCTTTGTATGTGTGATACATGCTGATGCACCTCTTGACGAAATCCAGTTTGTGACAGTTACTTCTTTTTCTCTTTTTGCATTTTTGGCAGTCTTTAATATGCTCTGTCAACAAAAGCAGAAAACTTTCCATTCCTAAATAAATAAAGTTCATCACCATCCAGATGTGTATATTTAAGTGTCTGCCATGGCTGGATTTTGCTGCTGTGAGATAGACAGTGATTTACTTTGTAAGTTTTGTGCCCTGAGCTTTCAGAAATACATTTCTTTTCATCCTGAAGCCCAGCAGAAGTCTAGCAATATAATTAGCAAGCCATAAAAATCGACCTGATTTTGGGGAACCACTGAAGGATGCAAAGAGACATTTCTGTTCAAGGAAGCAGGAACAAAAGAGAGTGGTTACTGACCCAGTCATGTCAGACCTAAATTTTGAGGAAATCCCAAGTGATAAGTGTTCTGCAGTCTGAATACTGCCTATTCATTCAGCCCTTCTAGCGGAGTGAATGAATCATCTTTTCAACCAGAGACAGCCCCTCTGGGTCAGAGCTGAGGTCAGTGGAGGGGCATATGTTTCAGACTGCTTGCCCTAAATGAGAAAGAAAACATACAAGACTTGGCTTACACTGTTACAGCTTTGAGCATCTCATTTATAAAACATTTGCATTTAGTATCTCATGAGACCCCTTACAAGTGACAGCACTGGATACATAACCAGGTCCTTCTGGAAGAGCCATCTGTCTTCCTAGCTGCTCGTGTGCTTTTTCTCTTCAGTATCACCACTACCCCAGAACACTTTTCTCAGCTGATCGTCTAGTTGATGTCCCCAATCTTGTCCTTAATCAGATGTCACCGTGTGCTGTCTGTAGCTTTTTAGTATCGGGTGGTCAAGTTGATTCTGCAGAACAGGTTGAAAATGAGCCCCACCTTGCTTCATCTGGTGAACCAGCCCCACGTAAGTGGTACGGTGTAGTCTCCAGAGGCTGTTTTTGCTGCATCAGCAGACAGATATGGAAGAACACGTCTGGAATGTAATGTTATGTTTCAGTTAGAAACCTATGAGACCAACAGAGCTGTTCATTTGCTAGAGCCTGGCTTTGCAATAGGAGCTTTTCATTTATAGTGCAACACAGTGTATGTCATACACTGTATTTTTATTTAGAATTTGTTAAACATTATGATGCTCAGCAAGTTATAATAGCAAATAAAGTATCTAAGCTGCGTAGGATTTAGGTGTTACTTATGTGGTGAAAGCATTTCTTTCACAGAAAAGGCTCTCAAATTGAAAAACCATAAGCAAATTAATGGAAGAGAAATTCAGTAGTTGCCTTTTGAACTTATGGGAACTTGTATCATACGCTACCTCCTGCACAGTGTAATTCCCTGTGGGGAATACACAATGGGAAGAATCACCATTCATTTGCAGAGAGCCTGCCACCAGCAAGTTGTTTATGCACCATAGCTTTGTGATTGGAGAGAGTGATTGTTTCTTCACTCTTTCCTGTCCTGCATGTATTTTTATAAACATCTCTCCCACTCCTTTCTTTCCCAGGATAAAGAGTCATAGCCTTGCACAGAAACTTCTCCAAATCTTTGGTTATCCTCTATGAGTACTCTGTACCTTTTCCAGGTCTACTCTATTTCATTTGTGATTAATACTTTCAGGCATCCTAAACCAACATCAGCATCAGTGCTGCTGAAAGACTTTGCAAAAGAAAAAAAAAATAAAAATTTCAAGATGAATCATATGTTGGATCCTGGTTACCTCTCAGAAAAGACATCAGAAGCACCTGAACACATAAATGCATGCATGATTTTTCTGTCTCCATTAATGCTCTGCATGTCCTATGTCCCGTTGTGCTTTTTGTGTCTTGTTGTCCTTTTAATGGAAATTTCTGACTACAGTCCTTGGAAGAACATGGATGGGTTACTTCCCTTGCCCAGAAAGTCACCTTGGAGGTATCTTCTATATGCACTGCTCGTATTGGAAAGTGCATTATGATCTGTATCCTCATAGACATGTAGGCAACTGGCTCTGATGGAAATCAGTAGGTCTGTGTCACCAAGTGGAGACTTTGTGCATTGAGAAAAGTTGATGTGAGACTGAAGCTCCATGGAGCTTCTTGCCTCTTCATGTGGAGCAGCTCGTGCTGGCCACTGCTTGTGGCAGGAGTCTAGACTGGATGATTTGATCTGAGGTGGCAAATCCTAGCTTCTCTCCTTCCCCCTGGTTGTCTCTTTATATTAAAACAACACACATTCAGCCCCATGGCTTGGTTTTTTCCAGACTTTTTCTTCAGTTACTGAATTTGTTCATCAGTCGCATCTTATTATTCTTGACATGAACTTTCTTCATTCAGTGCAACTTTCTTACCCTTCCCTACTCCCCAGCGCTGGGCTTGGTCCACGCCTCTCACAAAACTCATTCATTCTTCATCTTACCACAGGAGAATGCTGTTGACTTCACATACATACATCAGCCCCTTGGCATAGGGTGGGAAGAAAAAGGGGTGGCAGCAAAACAAGGTTAAACCCAGCCCATAGCAAGAATCAGGTAATTGCATACACCCATGGGAGTCTGGGGAGGAAACAAGTCTCTGAAATAGGTCTTTGCTGTAACAGCAGGTCCTGCAATTAAGATTTCAGAAAGGCTGAATGACTCAGTGAATTGGTTCCTCCTCATGCTTTAGATAGCTTAATTTTCTTAATTCAAAACCCCATGGAATTAAAAATTAAACTTTTAAAAAATCACTATAGTTAAAATACAAGCTGAGGCATGTAAAATCCTCTTTCTGTTACAGTGTACATCTCAAGATCTTAACTGAAGCCCTTTCTCTTTAGAAAATCTTCCTCTGAAATCAAGGGACTTCAAAATCAACTCCTGTGGCTGCAGGTTCCTTCAATACTGGCTCTGCCCTTCTGCCTCTGTGCCCGAACAGGCTGGAGGAGTGGCTGCTTGCTTTGTTTTCTTTTGTTGGCGGTAGGGTTGGCTGGGTAAAGATTTGGCAGGGAAAAACTACCACATGATAAAATTATATCCCAAATATTGTGACTTTACTGTCTAGACCATTTGAGAGCACAAAAGATTTCTGGGTATTCTCATTTCCAGGTAGGGAGAGATTATTTTATTTGCCTGGATATACAGTCATGGGTCATGTGAGTGGGTGGCTAAATGTGGGTGGATGGCATATCTGTAAGGCATACAAGCATGAGGGTATATTTAAGTTAAAAGAATTCCTTTGTTTGTGACATTATTGGTTACAAAATAATACGAAGGGATGAAATAATCCTGCCACCTCTGTAGGTCCAAGGTTTTGCTGCATGACAGTTGCTTCTCAGACATTCCCTAGTAAAGAAGATTATAGCACTAGCTCATCCATGACAAATTTGCTGTAAATATAGAAGCAAGCACACTTTGCAAATAACTTCTTTCCCAATCAGTTTTCCAGTCCTTTTGTCTCCTTATTTCTATTTGTTTATTTACAGTTAAATGTTTTGCGTTACAGTTAAAAGCATTGGCTTCTGTTGGCTGTAATGGGTTCCTGGGCCCTGACTCTTAAGATTTTTCTGACTGTGAGAGTCAAAAATGCTCAAGTGGGTGCTCCTTTTCAGCATGAATAAACAATGCCTCTGTTAGACAATAAGATACTTCTGCTTCCATTGTGTGCCTGGCATGATTGCCCAGTGTGTCTGAGTATTATGAAGTGAAGCTAAAAGCACTCTCAGCAAAGGAGTAATCTGCTGCCCCTGACCTGAAGACAAAACTTTTTTCATATGAGCAAGAATTTTTACCCAAACAAACAGGAGCCGCACATGGTCTTGAAGACACTTTCCTCTAGACCTCGTTTTCACATCAGTATCTCCGTGTTGCTAGTTGAGTTGTGGAATAATTGACCGTGTTCATTTACTTCACTATATGGAAAGACAGAATTAAGCTGGGGTGGCAGCTGTATCAGGAAGGTCCACCCCTGAAGTTACTGAACTGCCCCTTCTTCAGGGGTCTGTGGCCCTGGAGAGGGCATAGAGAGACAGAGTGTGGTGCAAATGCTGTGTTCCAAAATTTTGCTGTAGGTGTGTTCTGTATATATTTGTGGGGAAGAGTCTGTATGAAATTAGCCCAGGACAGCCTTCTTACCATTTGTAGTAGCTGACATCATGGTATTTTATTGTACTGGGTGGAATTAGTGTAGCAGGGGTGTAGTGGGAGTGGAATTAGTTTTGAAAGTTAGGCAAGACCTTTGAAAAATAAAAAAATGCAGACACATTTGTAGAGGCAGCATTTTTTTCCCTAATTAAAAGCTCACTGACTTAAGATCGTGTGAAAACGTGTCATGCTTGATGAGATCTTGGTGAAACTGATAGAAGAAGGGATGTGAAAGTAATTTGAGTATGCAGAGAAGGGAAAGACACACAAGTGTAGTTGAAGTGCTTATTCTGGGCAAGTGAGATTTTGGTTGTGAGAGTTTTTGTTTAGCTGTTAAGTTTGTAGCCCTATTCTGCTAAACGGTCCAGTTTGCCTCACCTGCATGCAGAGTAGCTCTGCAGAAGTTTGCAAGAGCCTAGACCTGTTCTATGTAGAGAATATGCCAGTAACATATTGGCATTATTAATTATATTCCTCGCTACCTAATTTGAACTGTCATCCACGAGGAGTCTCTTGAGAGAAGAGATGCGACATCAAATAAATGTGTCTTAGGAAGGTCAGTGTGGGGTAAAAAAATTCCTACAAGATTTCTCTCACACCTTTTTGTGGACTGTCTTTACCAGACCACATCCAAATACAAGTAACGATTCGTGTGATTTGAGAGCAAAGGAAGCTCATAGCTGTGTAGCCTGTTTGCAGTAGCCATGGAAAATGCACAGTTTGGCTGGCAATCTTTCAAACTACAGGCTTGGAAATGTGAGTCTAAGAACTAGAAGACAGTAAACTGGGTGGTGTGTGCTGCGTCACCTGTGCAATAAATAAGCAGAAGATGACTTTGTTTCAGCCTTTTACAAGCACTGAAAATTATAATGGAAGTGTCAGTGGGGAGGGGAACCAAACATTCAATGTTCGTTTTCATTAGCCAGCCAGTGTTGGTTTCTGACAAGATTTCGGCTGGTCAAACTTGTGAAATGTTGGCAGCCACAGTGCTTTTAGTGTGATACATTTGTGAGTGTTTCTAGTAGTTCTACCTTTTCTTTTTTTTTTTTCTTCTATTTGCCTCCCTCCTTACCCCTCTCCCCCAGACTGCAACGACTATAGCAATTGTATACTACTTTCCTGACCAATGAAGAACTTTTCCCCTTAGGTAGTATTTTGAACACCCTTGTCTTACATAGCCCTTCCTCCAGCTTGACTGTGTTGTTATGGATTTTCAGTTGTCTCCTTGGCAAGGATTGAATCAACCACTTCAGTGTACTCCTGAATCAATCCTATGTAGCAAACTGGTAAGCAGAATTCCCCCTGAAAAGCCCCAAGAGGGTCACATCATGCCAGCTGCTTCTTTCGAAGTTTTCCTGTCTGATCACACCTGGAATAACTCTATTATCTGCAAGCAGTGCTTGGAGCCAGTGCTGTTTGTGGCACTTTTTCTGTCCTCTGACCTTCCTGCACTGATGGTGACAAAGCCAGTGTAGCCACAAGTATGGGCAAATCTTTTTCTCTGCTGGGATTGGCACGGGTTGTTTAGATGGTCTCTGGCTAATGGCTGTAGAGACTGGTGTTTTGAACAAGCCTGCCAACTGCAACGCCTTCTCTAATGTGCATGGAGAGTGCTCACGATGCCCATTTGAAATTGTGCTAAGTGGAAAAATCAATGTGGTGTGTCTGACTCTGAGGTGCTCCCCTGGGAGCAATCCTGTCCTTGTTCAGGGCTCGCTTCAGTGACTCTTCTGGAAACAAAAGACTCCACTGTTAAATTTGGGAGTCTTCTGGCTCCCAGGAAACATCCCAGCTTCCCAGCAGCACTCCTTCCATCCTTCAGTCCCTCCAGCTCCCCAAGGCAGGAGAGATCTCAGGTAGGACTGAGCAGGGTCTGTCTTCTGTTTACTGAGCAGGAGAAGACAAGGCTGTCATGGTGGCCCATCTTAAAATTTGCAGAAGGGTTGTGTGCAGTTTCATCCAGAGGGACCTGTGTTTCTTCATGTTGGCACTTTTATGTACTAGTATTATGTTTTTAGTGCCTTTGCTGTCCTTATCACAGACCAAATTTATTGGTAATAAGTTTTTGCCTTATTTTTTGTTTCAGATATCACTTAGAGTTGTCATGGTGCTGTTGTTATGGTTACCATCTCCTTCACCAGCTAAAGCGCCTTTCCTCTCTCCTGCAGGAAGCAATTATGATTAGTGATAGATGGGGGTGTGTGAGGGTGTGTGGTGAATGATAAAAGGTGTAAAAATGCAGTACTGGCAATAGAAATGGTTTGTAGAAAAGGGGTGGTGTTGGAGCAGGAAAGGGTGTGTAGGGTTTCTTCCACCTTTTTAGCTAGAGCTGAGCTCTATAGTAGATGTGGTTTTTGCAGGCAGAAACTGCTAGTACCAGGATTTCACCATTGCAAGAGAGAAAGGCACCTGGTTTTAGATGCCCAGAGTTTTAGCAAGTTAATGTAGTCCCTGGGCACGGGAGCGAGGGCAGCCCATGTATCTGAGGAAGGGAGCAGGTCAGCAGGTTGGCTCAGCAGCCGAGAGAAATTAATAGCTTCCCCAGGTATGAAGAGCTCTATCGGTCAGGAGTGGCAGCTGCAAGACTTGTTCTCATACATTTACCTGTTTCCATGTTCTGCAACAGGGTGGACCTGTTTGCCCTCAACAGAAATGGAAGCAGTGCTGCACCTCGGCAATCCTGTACACCACCCGGGTGTACCACCTGCTCATGCAGGGTTTCTTACCCAGTACAGAGCAGGGAGGTTTTATCAGATTTGCATTTCTCTAAGTGAAAGCCTTGCCCTTCATCAGGAGCTGTGTGGCTCCTGTGGTGGGGTGACGCACGCTTCCCACCTGTCTTGTTTCCGCTGATGCCCAGCCTAACCATGGGGAACTCCGAGAGGTTTAAATCTCTGCACCCACAGGACAGGACACTGTGCAGGAAGGTGTGAGAATCATGGAGTATGAGCTGCTGCTCCTCTGCCTCTCTGCTTGCTCTCTGCCATGCCAGTGCTGCAGGTCTGATTGACTGCTTCACAGGCTGCAGTCATTCCTTCTTCTCAGCACTGGCAAGGATGCAGATTGCAGTAAATTTTCTTCGTCTTTCCACAGTGAGCCTCCTTTATTCAGCCTCTGGTCCAGGTGCCATCCATTATTTTGCATCTGTTTTGTAATCTGATGTACAATCAAAAGGATTTTCTACAAAGAATATATGACTATTGACTAACTGTTTGCAGTGTGGAAATGAAAAAGCCTTTAAACATTGCCAGACGCTAATACAAGTGCGAGGAGACGAACACTGCCTGCATTTTTAACAGATGCAAGGTAGTGTTTAAGGGGATAGCCTTGCTTCTATTGTCTATAAAGAGGGATCTAGCTGCAAGATAATATCTCAAGCGGTAGACAAAGAAGAAATAAATCATACTTCTTATAAATTACTGGAGAAACTTGTTCATCCTTTATTAGGCTTGAGAGGTAGAGTGGCTCCAATTGACAGAATGTGTAATTCTGTCTAATAATACGCCGTATTACTAGAATTACAGCACTTAGACATTTAGCATCAAGTAGTCAGTTTTGTTAATCGTTTAGTGGCTTCTGGACCCTGACTGAGCTTTTTAAGTCAGAGGGAAGTCAGCATGGTCCCTTTCAGACACCATGACACTTTTTCTTCATCTGTGCTGTTTGCTGTGCTTGTCTTTGATCAGTGTGAAATACAGTGCTTGCATCTGGAAATAGTGAAATTAATTTGAGAGAAGATGCATGTTAGCTGAAATGAAGAAGTAAAATGTGGGTGCAAAGCTCTCCATGTGTTCATGGCAGCCCAAATTATCTCTCTTGTTTGGCTCTGATGGGGTTTGGGTACTACACGCTACAGGCTTAGCTTTATGATCGTGGTAGGAGGTTATTGGAATTTGTCCATCCAGATTTCCCACCTTCTGTCTCTAGTTGCTTTTATTCTGGCCTCCTGGTACCTACCAACTTTCCTTAGGTCTTCTAGACATAGCTATCAGTAAGTTAAATTAAAGTTAAGTAAGCAAATTCCCTTGGGACCTCTTCATCCAGAGTGCCTGATACTTAATATTGAGACATACCATCCCAACTGGCTGGCTGGTATACAGACATGAATTAAAGGGTTTTTTTGGTTGTGTTATTTCCAGTATGAGTTAGATTTTCCCTTATTTATGTATGGTTTGGGCTTTTTATGTTAAGGAGTTTATATTTTTCTTTTAATGTAACTCACTTTGGAGGCAATTTCATTCTTCTCTGCTTCTTGATACCCTTGTTTCTTTAAAAAATTTTAAACACCTTTCCTCATAGATTTCTTTTCTCTGAAAGCAATTATTTGAATTTCTTAAATTTCATTTAAAAATTCTCTTTTCAGCAGTCTTATTCAGGAATTTGGGAAGCCCTGAGTGCCTGAGGTCATGTTAGCCATGTCTCTGCACCCCAGCCTGCTTCCATGGAGCAATTCCTGGCTCCACACTCAGGAGCAGGGGAGCTGAGTCAGTGCTATGGTGCCTGTGAGCTGGCACAGTAGGGCACTGGGGAACAGGATTTGGCCCTGGAACCATACAGGGGGCACTTACCCTCTTCTCCCCTTCCACCAAGCTCAGGATCAGGCGAGGGCCCCTGACAGGGTTTGCTTTTCTTTTTGGAGGAGTCTGTTGTTTCTCCTTTTAGGAACCTCCAGTGTTATTCTCTCCCCTGGAGTCGTAGCTCTTTCTCAGTGTATCCAGGTGGCTATTTCTCTTAGTTAATGAATTAGCTTCCCTGAAATCAAATAGCCTCATTTCACTGTGAATTGGCTTGCAGGAGTAGGTAAAAACACAACTTCAAGTAGGAAGGCAGGGTTTTTGCAAAATCCTTCAGTATTGGCCTAATTCTGTTCTCATAAAAAGTGAAAAAATAGAAAATTCATCGGCTTACACGCAAAGGCAATGTTAATATAATGCTAAGAAGATTCTGCAAGATGTGGTCATAAAATATATAGAAGGACAGCTAGCACAACAGGGTGTTTAAATCAGCATTAGCTTAGGCTTTGCATATCATGCTCTCATGCTGTATTACTGGGGGCATTTTGTCGTGTGTTGAGTTCAAAGCACTCAGACTTGGTTCAACCCAGCCATGACAGCAGGAACTGGTATCACATAAAAGAGTGTATGGGTTAAGAAATGTTTATACTATGTCCGTGAAAGGAGGAGGTAACTACAAAGTTGGCCCACATGTTCCCCATGAGGTTCTTGGGAAATTTTTGGTTTGTGTTTATTCCAAGTTATTTAAATATTTTTTGTCTCTGTACAGTTCCCAAATGGCTGACAAGGATGGGAGAATTTGTTTTTACCATCATTTCTGCTACAAGTTATTAATTTTAGAAGGCAGGATGTCCAGTTCAGATCCATAATGCCATCCCTTGTGCACATCCTGATTTACAAGGACAAGAATTTAAGGTCTGCGAAGTGTCTCTTTGCTGCTGTTTTGCTGCTGCTGCTGCTGGTGGAGGGTGATCTCTCAGAAAGTGAATGGCTGGGGTCTCAGCCAGGGGGCTTTTTGGGTAAGGCTGTGCATGGTCCTCAGATGTGTGTCAATATTATTGATACGGTGTGATACACAACTGTGCCTGCTCGAGAAAGAGGGGACATTTCCCATCCCCACTCCCATACCCCAGTTTGCACAGTTGGCTTTGGTCAGGCTTCAAGGTGGGGAACATAATGAAGGAGGAGAGTTTCCACAATCCCTTGCCGAGTAGCTGGCACAGCTTGTGCTGAAGCCCACACTCCTGCCCCGTGGAGTATTGGCATTGGCATTGGAGCAAGAGGCTGTGCTAGGGCATTGGTGCAGCCAAGCTGGGTACAGCCCCACAAGCTCCACCGCCCTTCCTGCAGCCTTCCTCCTTGCCTGGAGTCACCTACCTTGGTCACCCTCTTACCACCACTATCTTCAGCTGATGGATGAGAAAAACTGTGAGAATATATGGCTGAGAACGCACTAGTAAGATTGCTGCTGCAAATTCTTTGATACTGAGGTTCTGCTATAATGGGCAGGGAAAAAAGGCTCATAAATATACAATTTTTTAACTAAGCCACATGACATTTTAGAGGACTAGCTATGCCTCTTTTCTGATTTTTTTGAAAGCCTTCATTGCAGTTTATGCAAAGAATAAGAAAATCTTAGTGGAAAGAAGAACTTTTTGCTTTCATGAAGTACTGTGTTTCCCTAGATTATCCAAACTATTCCAGGTTTCTTCTTTTTATATACCTAACAATTTTTATATTCTGCCATAATATTTGTCCACTCTTGGTATTACTGTGTCAATATTTGAATTATTTGATTAATTTAATTCCATGGTATGCTAATGAAATGACAAAAACAACTAACCTGATGGTAAAAAGCACACCTGTGTATTCTGGGTTTGAACCTGAGCTGTGGATGAATCACGCTGTACAGCAGATAGTCATTGCTAAATTGCTGAGTACAAAGATGCATTGTGTGATTCACTTGCTGTGTTTCTACTACCATTATAAACTCTGAGAGCACTTGATGAATAACAGAGAGTCAAGAATGAATTCATCCATGTTTCACTCTGTAACCATCTATTATAAATACTGAGACAAATTCTGCCTCCAGATATACACAGCTCTCATTGAAGCCTGCCCACTGCATTTATTTTTAAAGATAAAAGCACTTCTGTTACTTTCACAGAGGACTTCTGTGACAAAGTCCATTGTAAGGAAGTGAATAACCTTCCTCAAGAGCTTCAAGTGAAGCAGGGAGTGTCTGCCTGGAACAGGGAAGGGCACTTCAGGGATAACAGCCTCCAAACTACAGCAGTGGAATAATAACTGTTACATTCATCCCAGATTTTCAGAACAGCGTTCTCCACACTCGGCTCCTGCATAACCCTCCCTCTCCCTGCCGAGCCTCTGGGCTCCTCTTGTGAGTTATCCGGAGGCTGACCTACTGAAGCTGATGCTTCTGTTCATACTGCTTCTGGGGCTTGCTATCAGGTATCAAGTGCACTGGATTAGTGGGGAAAGCCTTGAGTTAGGGTTTGGGTTTTAGTTTGTTCTTTTTTCTCTTCCTTTTTTTTTTTTTTTTTCCCAAGCTTCCTCAGGGTCATAGATGAGAATGCCTCCTTTTTCCCTAGAATAAGCTCTGTTCTGTCCTTGGACCCCAAACATCAGTGGCTTTGGATGTGTGCTACTCACTGCTTTATGGAGGGAGACATTTGTCTGTGGCCTTTGGAAAGGCTCTGATCAGAAAAATGTTCTCTAGTGTCATGCAGTAAACAAACGTAGAGGTAAAGAGTTATCTCCTTGGTGTGTAGGACATGGTCTTTGCCCATCTTGGGTTCTCTCCGTAAATTACCTCATCAACTCCTCTGGTGTGATTTGAGACGTCTGCACTAGGGCTCTTGCTGTATATGCAGAATGGCTCAGTGATGAGTTTCCCCATCAAAGTAAAGGAGGGAAGGAAAGGCAAAGCGCTGTGGAGCGCATTTCCTATTTCTGTGGTTTCTGTCTCATTGCGACCAAGCTTTGTGATACTGCTCAGCCCACCATTTTCATTACAGCTAAGAGGAAACACTGGGCTTGAAGTTCCACCTGCTCCTGCAATCTTTATGCCATTAGTTATTCCCAGGGAATGGTGCTGGGTCAGGGTGAGAGCAGACAAAGCTGCGCTTCCCAAAACACCAGAGTTTCACCAAGAGGCAAGAGTTATTACTCCCTTTTAGAGTGGCACTACAGTTTGAGTCATATATTTATTGTGATGAAATCTAATTTTCATGACTCACCATGCTTTTTTAAATTTAAAGTAGCTCTGAAAGCCATTATTATTAAATGATAATATCCGATCAGAAAGGAGTACTGATGTCAATTGTGAATGATTATCTGACAAAAAACAATAGCTTTTCCTTATATTTAGACGATTTTCTGCAAACTGACCAGACCCTGTGGGAACTAGGACTTTTTTTCTGGTTTGTTGGTTTGGGTTTTGTTAAATGTCTGCAGAATATATGTACCATCCGGTTTTGTGCATTCTTTTCTAGACTGCTCAGCCTCTGTGATATGGGGCTTGTTGATTGTGTTCAGATTATTTCTTTTAGGTGATGTTTTGGGTTTGTTTGTATTTTTTCTCCCAGGGGAAAAAAAGATGGCAAGATTTTGGCAAAGGCCTGCTATGAAGTAGTTATCTCAGGTCAAGCCTTTCTCTCCGTGCCAGAAGTTACCTTATCATCAAAATACAGATTACACCATGTTGTTTTTCTGGGCTTAGATATTGAAGAGCTGCTACTACTACATTTTTCTATGAGGAATAGCCAAAGCTTGTGTGCTTGTGCAGTGGCTTCCTTTCCTTGCTAATTTACAGGAGTGGAATATGTGTGAAATAGCAAATAATGATTAGTTTTGTTTATGTATAAATACTAATAGTCATAAGAGAATGAAAATGCTTGGGTGGGAAACAACTGTTCGCCACAGGCTGTTTTGGACAGAAGGGAATAAGTGTGAATATTCGTGAAACAGCAAGTAAGAGGGAATATAAATAGGGTCAAATAGCACATATGTTTGGGAACCCAGTCAGTGTTCTCCAGTGTGGTTTCTGTCATGGCTAGCAGCAAATTGCAGGTGTCTCAGAGGAGAGATCACACTGCAGTTCTGTGCCCAGAGAGCACTATCTCTTTGCAACTGCAATAAAAATTGCAGCAGCAGCAGCTTCACTTCCTTGAGCAGTTGTGCCATTTTTCCCTTCATCACCTGTGAAGATGTTGCTGCCTTATGATGACTGATTCACTTCTTATTAAGTAGGTCTACGTTTAACTGTAATTAGTGAGTTAAAATCAGATTAACAAAAGGGAAGCCCTCAAGAAACTGGTGCTAATAATTGCAAAGCACAGGAGAGTCAGGGAAGACTTGACCTGTAACTTTTCCTGTTTGTGGTTCATTTTGATTTTAAAGCAGTTTGCTTACGCCCAGGTCACACAAGCAGCAATACTTTTGCATTTAAAACCTCTCTCATCTGCTGAATGGAAGTTTCCCTGGCAGTGCTGCTGCTAATATGCCTGTCCTGTGCCCAGTTGCAGCCTGTCAGGGGCACAGTTGCCCACTTACAGTTGATCTCTCCTGCTCATGTCGTTACAGGCCAAGCAGTGAAGGCAAGGAACCATGGCGGAGGATAGGAAAGATGAAGCCAAGGCACCGCACTGGACTTCGGATCAGCTAACAGAGGCTTCTTCACACCCACATTCACCTGAAATTAAGGAACAGGGCAGCACAGGTGCCGGACTGGTCAGAAGTACCAATGGATTTCCCTACCAAGAGGATGAGGAGCCAGGGCTGGGCAGCCATGAGCAGCCAGGGATGTATGCTCGGACCAAAGAGAATGGAATCAATGGAGAGCTGTCAGCAGGGGACAGGGAAACCGCAGGTAATGGCACCTCAATGCCTCGCTGAACATGGGGCTCTACAGACCACTGGATGCTGTTTCGCTAAGGGAAAATGTTAACTGGAACCAAGTATGCCGTGGGGCACAGGGGAGCTGACATGAGGAAATGTGTCTTAGAAGGGCGCTAGCTCTTCACAGGGCTTCATCTTCACCTGTGTTTGCACAGCTTGCATCCTTACCCAGGGTCCTGGGCAGTGCTCTGAGAAGAAAGTGCTCTTCAGGAAAGGCAAGATGGTGCCTTAGTACATGTCAGTAGATGGGACAGGGTCACCACTCTGGGGAAAGAGAGAGTAGGCTGGTGTAGAGCAGCCATTCAGCTAATCTGGGCTGGAAGGGAGTAGGAAACCACTCAGCTGTTGTGCACAGATAGCTCATGTTGCTCTTGCGTTGTGTTCGTGTGTGCAGGAAGGATGGGTTCTCCCGTTATTACTCACAAGTAACAACACCTTCTTGAAACCACCAACTATTTGCAGAATAATATTGCTTAATATTGCTTAATCTGACCAGGAGTACCACAGTTCAGTGTCAGCATTTATTCATCCTTGCCTGGGCATATTTCACTGGATACTGACTGGAGCTTTGTCTATTTGTAAATTATGTTAGGATTTTAGGATCCAGCTTGTTATTTGGCAGGAAAAAAAAAAAGTGTGACTGTGCCAAAATGAAATATGCAAAGGAAGTTTCCTGTTTTAGAAGTAAATGCTAATTCTCTCTGTGCAGAGTTCCCACTTTAAAACCCAAATGCACAGTGCAAGAAGAATTTCCCTTGTACAGACACAACTGCCCTTGATGCATCCCTCCATGCATGCTAAAGAGATCTTTCAAGCAATGTTTGTTGGCTGTTGACAGCATTTGGAGATGCTATCTATAATTTCTCAGCAGCTGGAGAATTTTAAGGCTCTTGGACCCTACGGTCATGTCAAAAGCAATTGTGCTGCAAATGGATCTCTCTGCTAAAAGTAAATTAGGGTTTAGAATTAGGGTTTAGATTTTCAGAGTCTGTTCTTTGGCTACCCAGCAAAAATTTGAAAGCCAAAGATAAAAGAAATCTTGTGTAAGCATTCAGGGGAACACACTGTGGTGATTGTTTTGGGGGATAATAAGAAGGCCTTGTCTCTGCTGTAACACAACTTTGTGCTATGCTTGGCCAGCAAATACACAGGAGCAGATGTGCAGGAATCACAGGAGTAAGATCCTGCAGCTCTTAGGGGTTGACATGGGCCATGGGGAGACTGAGTGCATTTCTCACCCGTGCCACAGAGTTTTCACACAATCATCTTGGACAAGTCCCACTCATACAGGTGGAGAAGTGCGAATAACTTTACAGGATAAAGAGGAATTTCGTCTCCTTAGAAAGGGAGGAGAGAAATGTTCTTCTATGGCTCTCTTAAGTTCAGATTCTGAGTGGTAGTTAGTGTCCTGATAGAGGTTTAATTGAGGAGTTTGCAGGTAATGGGTGAGAGGAGCCAGGAACCCACTGCTGCCCATCAGCAGGCATTGTAGTAGTGTATTTTCATGTTGCTTTTTGAGACAAGGAGTTAAATGGCAAAAAGAAAAAAAATATGGTCTAAGACAGGCACTGGGACTGGGGGGACACACTTGCCAAGGGAACAAGACTACTCCTGATCTGGGTGAAGATTGCTTCAATCACCACTTTGTGGCCTCATTTCCTCCTCCCCTGCTTTTTTCTCACCGTCTGCTTCGATTGCAAGATCTCTGGTGTGAGGACTTAGTGTTGATACATACAGTTTTTGTTTGGGAGTCTTAATATAGCTGCATCTTTGTTTGTCCTTGAGCTGCAGAAAGTCCTTAAAACTGCTTGCCTTCATGCATGAATTCCTAGCTCTCTGGAGACTTGAGCACTGCACACTCACACACTAGCTATGCCTGTGTTTGATTAATGCAACATAAATAATCTTACAGATACTTAAGATATATTTTAAATTATTTTTCTCCTTTTGAAGAGAAACTTGTTGGCAACTTATTGTAGTGATAGAAAGGTCATATGTTGCCATTTTAGACTACTATTTACTACCTGGATGTGCTTCATGCATTGTGAAGCAGAAAGTTCAGAGGTAGATTTTTGGGTTTTGATTCAGAGTTTGATCTTGAAAACAGGATTACCATTCTCCACCAAATTCAATCATCTTTGCTGTGTTTGTCTGCTTGCAGATTTTAAGTGCAGTGGGGTGTTTTATCACTTAGGGTTTTTAAATGCCACTCTGATAAACATAATTACCAGTAACATGAATCGTTCAGTCATTTGTAGTAGCTTACGGGCTCCAAACAGCTGAGGAGAAAATGCACAGGAAGCCAAGGACAACTGAGATAATTAAGCCAAACTGTGGGTTTGAGTGTATTTCCAGGGATTTTCTTTTCCCTGGTGCAAGTCCAGCACCATAACATAGAAAAATCTCTGGCTTCTCAGGCTTTCCGTCAGAATCCTGAATCCCTAGCCACTGCAACAACCAGCTCATCCACAGTGGAGCACTAGTATGAACAGAGCATTTCCCAGGCAGCCATGCATCACACCATCCCTACTGATGAGAGCTCAGTTCCATTTTGAGGCGTTTTGCCTAAAGAAGCTCTCCAGTGCCTGACTGACCCAGGAGCTGGGGTTTAGTCACAAAATGTGCCTCTCCTAAGGAGATGTATGCTGTGCCTACGGGGCACAGCAAAGTAGCAGGGCACATGTTTGCGGGGCTTGTGCTGTAAAATCCGAGGGCTGTATGTTAAGGAGAAGATTAGAGTCAGGCCACCAAGACAAAGGTACCTTATGCCAACACTGATGCAGAAGCGGGGAGTGGTAATGGGGGAGGAAGTAACAGTTCTTGCCAAAACGCATCCAATCCATCACTGCAAGTGACATTTTTAGGTTTGCAGAGTTAAAATTTGCCTTCCTGTATATATGCGTTTCTCTCTCTCTTGGCATCTGTCTAAGAGTTATTGAGTCTGACCTCAATTTTGGAATCCTCTGAATCTGGCCGTTGTGTTGCCTTTGATTGATCTGTCTTGGTATCGCGCTGTGTAATGGCTGCATTATGGAGACACATCAATGCCCTCCTTTCAAACGGACTGATGGGAACGTGGGAGAGAGCACAGCGCTGTGGACAGGGTAGCCTCAGGGCCTGATCTGGTATCCACTGAAATCACAGGCAAATATGTGAGTGAGAATAGGCTGGGGTTTTTGGCATAACACATAGGAAACTGTTATGGATGTGATATAAGTAACAGCAGTTATTCCTTTTTATATATATTTTTATTTGTATATATACTTGGGCAGCCCGTGGCAGACGAGCTTAGCCCTATTCCATCCACAACCCTGTTCCTCTGCCACCCACAAGTCCCACACTGCTCCTGAGGAGCTCCTGAAGACACCATGCCCTTTGGGGCTATCTGCAGCATCCCATAGCCTGAGATCCTCTGAGTTTCGATGTGCTCTCCCTGATCCATGCCTGTCCATGTAGTTTCTCACCTACGTACAGACACAGAATGTCTTTGCTTGAGGATTTTGGAAGTACTAAGAGGAGCAGATGAGATCTGTAGCTTGTGAAGCCAAACATTTTCACGTCATGTGAGATCTGTGCTGTAAGGGAGGCATGATAATCTTCAGGAACTCACACTGAAGTGGGCTGATGTGGAAGTTTTGGATTGGACCCCATGGTAGAGCACAGGATGTGTTTGACTTGTAATGAAATATGAGTGGCAGCCTTTTTTTTTGCTTACTGAAAAATCGTGGTCAACTAACTGGAAGGAAGTGCAGAGGAGCAGTACAAGTATGCTGCAGTGTTCTCTGTGAACCAGCATGTTCTCTGGGAACCAGCAATTCAACACAATCCATCGTATTTGACTTGCAAGGAACATCGTGCTGCAAAGGTTTGTTTTTTTACATTTAAAATGCACTTATTTTTCTTTTCAGAAATATAATGACTAACCTGTCAAATATATATATAATTAGGCGTAAAAGTAGTTAGAAGCATTGTGAAGCATCTTCTACAATATGTCTTTATGTACAGTGACTCAGCCAATTGAGTACTTTCTTCATTATATGCCAAATTCAGGTTTATAATCAGACGGGGTTTTGATTAACCGCACAGTTATTTGATGAATTATTTTTTTGACAGATGAAGGGGAAGCATTTCCTGAAGTGCTATTACCAGACCCTCAGGGCAGTGGCTCTGTCTTGGTGTCAGCCAATGTTAAGGACAGTAACGCATCCTGCCAGAACGACAAATAAAGAGCCCTTCATTAATTGGCAGAGTACCCAAACCATGTGGGATGCAAATAGACCACCAGAAAATGGTAGCAGGCTTCCTGACACAGCACAGAGAACTGACCACAGGTTGAGCTCTCCTGCCTTGTTTTTTAGAGCCCTTGAGTCATAGGAAAGGTAGGTGAGAGGGAGCCTGTGACAGATAAATGAGAGAGGCCAAGATTTTTGGTGGCTGGGGGTAGCAAGAGACTGATATATTTTAGTCTGTAAGTGGAACAGAAAGAAGGGAGAGCCCTAGATCTGTGAAGAGGAATGAAGAAGTGGTAGTATTGAGCTGAAGAGGAGGAGTGAGGGGCTGAGAATGGTTACAGGATGAGACCAAGCAGTGGGAGAGCTAGGGGAGGTGAGAGGCAGAGAGCTGTGAAGGGAGCAGAGCTGGGGCAGGAAGGAGGAACAACCAAGCAGAAAAGCAGGAATAGGCAAATCACATTACAGCCTTGAATGTAATTTATCCTAATTCAGCCATTTGTTTTAGACTTTGTTCAGCCAGACTAAATGGGCAATTGCAACAAATCTATTCCTCTGACTAGATAATCTTTAAGTGTATTTAAATAAACTGCAGGGAATGTCAGCCAGAAAGACTGACCTGGCATAGCCAGTAAGTACTTGAGCAGAGGTGGGCAGTACCTTTAGGTTGGCTATGAAAAAAAAACCCCATGTTGAAGACAGGGATTGTGCTTGTTTCAGCCACGTGGCAGCATGTCAAGGAAACAATCTGTACCCCATCATCTTCCATAACCTTGCCTTCTAGTAGCCAGTCTCCAGGTAAAGAGGATCTTGTTCACAGCCCTCACCACCACTGTGCTGTTAGAAAATCATCGTGATGCTGAGGTCTTCTAGCTCAGGGTGCTCAGCCCATGAGGGCCAGACTGAAGCTGCAACGGCAGGTTGTGCGGGGGCAGGACTGCAGCTTTGCACACGGGTTCAGTAAAACACAACAGCCTCTTTGGGCTGAAACTGCGCCGTCATCGCTTGGTGCCATGGTGTGTTAATGGTTTTTCCCTCTCTAGTGATTTCTCATTTAATCTTCTTTTCCTTTGTGTGTCTGTCTTTTTTCTTTCTCTGCTGCCATACAAGTGGTAATACTAAGATGGCACTGCCAATAAACATACAAACAGGCCTTCTTTGTACAGAGGCTGTCTTAGTTTTTCCAACAAGACTACTTTGTCAGACTTTTCATTTGGTGGTCTGCACTGGTCGTCCTGCTGCTGCCCAAGCCTTCCTGGAATTACCAGAGGCCCCCCCAAATTCACTGAACAGCTGTTCCACAAAGGAGTCTCCCAGCCTTATTGTCACATGTGCATTTTCAGGAAGCTGCATGTCTCAAACAACACAGACAAAATGCACAGAAGGATGCTAAATCACCAGCTTTGAATGTGATTGCTGTGTTTTTCCTGTTACAGTTGTTTATTTTACAAAGCTGGAAGAATGCGTGTTACCATGTCATTGATGGGTCCCATGGGAAAGAAGCTGTTAATTAGGCATTTTCATCTCTTTCCCTTTACCCAGGAAATGTGACAGTAATTACTGTGCACCATTTTCTTTGCCAATTTAGATATAGGCAAATGTGCCAGACTTCTGAAACTTTTCTTCTCTGTGTTAGAAGTAATACAACTACCATTTTCTGTGACACGTTATTGGAGTATTTTAGACATGTTCAAATTTTATTGCTGAAGAAAGCATAATCAGCAGAGCCTCTTTGGGGCACTTGTAGAAAATGTTGTTTTTACTGTTCTCTGTTAAACTGCCTGTGGAAATCCTTCCCGGTTGTTCTGCAGAGGACCAGAAATGAGGCCAGAGAAATACTGTCTTTTCCCATACATCCCCTACTCACAGCTCTCTTCTCCCTGACTCTGAATATTCACTAGCTGGTCCAGAGACCAGTTGCAGATTTTCCTGTCCCTAAATCCAGTAAAACATTGCATTTTGCTCAACCCTAACCTCTCTGACAAGCTGGCTCTGCCCTCCCACCTCCTTTTGGGACTTCAGAAATCAGTCAATCCATGATTGAAATGTATTGGTAGGAGCTGGAGGATCTGGCGCAGTTTGGGGCAGTGCAAGCATGCAAAAATTATTGCCTGAAAGGGAGTAGGGTGAGATAAGCCAGTGTGCAGGTGGCATTGATTCCCATAATTGGGAGTCAGAGACCCGGAGAAGTTGAGCCATCGGTCCCTTTTATCCCTAAAGCTCTTCTGAAAATGCCAGTATGCGGTTCAGATTTGCTTTTGAAAACTGTGTTTCAAACCAGGTGCAGTTACTCCATTGGAGTCAACTGCTGAATTGGGCCACAGCAGAATTGAATCTGTCCAAGAGAAGGCATCAACCAGCCATTTCATTTGCGCTCCCTTTTGGTGTTTTGATTCACTTTGGTGTTTTCTTGTTATAGTATAAGCATCGTAAGAGGAGATTTTATAAGCAGCTGTGCTTCCTTAAGGAATAAGAGCAAAACGGCTGTGCGTGTGTTGGCCTGGCAACCAGTGCTTACTTGGTGCCGTCAGCATTCCCAGAAAAACGTAATTGATAACAACCTCAGAAATGCAGCAAGGAGCAACAAGGCTGGGATGTGGAGAAAATATCTTTCATACCATGTTATTCCAACCACACTGGTAATTCCGACTGTATGCCATGAGCGCTGTTTATCAAAGTTGCCTTTGGAAAATCTGCAGCGGTTCTTGGGGACCTGCTGTAGCCAGAATAGCTGTCTCTGCAGAAGAATGAATGGGACACCAAACACAGAGCACATCCTGGGAGTTTTGATCCCCCCTTTTTGTGTGAAGAGAGCTGCCCCGCATGACACAGGAGGGCTGCAGCGGAGCCATGGACAGGCAGCACAGCCATGTGCAGGGCTGTGTGCTGCCTCTCCGCAGACTCCTGCCCTATGGGTTTGGCTCAGCTCTGCCTCTTGCAGAGAGGTGAAGGTGGAGCGCTTTGATGGCTCTTTCCTGTCATGTCTGAGGGGAAGCCATCATGGTCTCAATGCCTAGGATGGCAGGATGAAGGACACACAGAGGCACTAGGCAGTATCTGGTAGTGGGCAGTAGTCTTTGCACTTGCAGCTGGAAGGTGGTATCGCTGGGGACTGGGCCAACATATAATTTTCCATTCCAGTTTTGATCTCAGGGCAGGAAGATTTGGAGGAAGGCTCATTACAAAACAACAGAGCCTTGTTTTGCAGACGCACAGCTGCTATTGTTTCAGGCAGAGCTGAAATGGCATCTTCTTCTCCAAAGTCTCCTTGAAAGAGAAGCAGCAGGTTCTTAGGTGACAACATGAGACATGCTGGTAGGCATTTCCTGCCTCATTTCCTGGCCCACTCACCCCATGCACAGGCAATTATCTGTTCTCAGGGTCTCACACACTGTGGAGCAGAAGAACCCAGAGCCACAGTCATTAACCCGCTCAGCCACGCGCTTTGCAAATCCCTTCCTCTCCTTTCCCTATTATGGATCCTCATGTCTGTGTCTTGGTGTCTTTTCCAGCCCTAAGGAACCACTGTTAGCCTAGCTAGGCTGTACAGCTCCCTGCCATCCCTAAGTGCACCCAATGGAGGCAAGTCCTGCCAGCATGCAGGCTGGACATCAGCCCTTCCACTCACCCTGGGGCACGGGTTTAACCTTTGGCGGAGAGGAGGTCGGTACCATCAGATCAGTTACAAAAATGAGTCGCACAGTCAGTCTGCTGCTCATGTGAGGAGTGCCAGGCGTTGCTGATTTCTTTTTTCCATGTTACCATGCCAACACGTCCCTGTGTGGAGCGAGAGCTCTTTTTAAGCTCTGCCAAGAGAAAGTATGTAGCCTGGGAGCTTATTTAGCATTCAGGAGCGCACAGCCTCTATGTAACAGCTCTGAGCCACAGCCAGGGTGTCTGACAAAGGAGGATTTAGGGTTTTTTCTTTTTCCTCTAGCGTTTGCTTCTCAAGGTTAATGGAGACAGGGTAGATGGGGAGGGAGACAGGGAGCACTTTGCAATGGGGACCTCACTCTGCACACTGGGGCACAACTTTCATGGAAATGAAACAGAAATATTACTTTGGGGTGTATTTATGGTGCAGAATACATGTGTGAGATATATGTACGTGCAAATGTCTTGGTTTGACTAACCCTGATGAGCTACTCTGTATTAAAATTGGAAAGCAAAAGCAATCTGGGTTTAATTTCAGAGGAACTCAAAGGAAAGATTAGAAGGAACCCAGGGACAACCCCCCTGTCTTTGTCCTCCCTGCTGTTTTAGTCAGTGAGGTTACAGTATAGGGAAAGAAATAATCTCTTCCCATGTTATATTCATATTCTGAATAAGACAGCAAAACCAGGTGCATACTGGTGTTTCGGTTTGGGGTTTTCCATTTTGTGGAGTTGCTCCTGTTAGATTTAACTGCTCACTTTAAAGTAAATCCTTATAATGATAATTAATACAGGTTTGCCTGCCTTTGCCAGCTGAAGGGATGGAAATCAACATAAAGCAGCTGGCATTAGCTGGCAGATGAGCACTGATAATCCTGTGCCTGCCCTTGCCAGCTGTGAAAAGGTTGATCAGCAAAGTCAAAGGCATGACTCAAAGCGAGAGAGCTACAAGCTGGTTTTGGCTCTATCATTTATTCCTCAGGAGATGCTGAGCAAAACATTTACATTTTTGTGTGCTGTTTCAGAGACTGCGTAGCGGAGTCAGTGGTGCTTGGAAAACCTATTCTGAGGTGATGGTTTAGAAATGCAGTCTTGATTGGTTTTTTGCGTTTTGTTATTACTGAGGCACTCCTTATGACATGCAAAAAGCGCAGGAAACTCAAGACCCCTTAGCTGTGGGCATTAGATCATGTGAATGAGCCCTTCTCCTATGTGTGGAAAATACCTGGTCAAAACTTCAATACTTCAACTGCATGCAGAATATAGAAAAATAACTGAGAGATATCTTTATCTCTAAGGTAGGAAAGCCTGTTAGCTGCTTCCCAGAGAGTCGTTTTCACTCAAGACTGAGTAGATTGAATAATTCATGGTAATCAGTTTCACTTGCAGGCACTGTATGCTTTGAGAGGGGAAAATAAACCCCAGGTATTTAATTTTTTTGTCCCCACTTCCTTTCTTGAGACTAGTTTATAGTGATATATGACGAGTTCAGTATGGCTCCCAGCAACCTATGTAGTCTATGGCAGTTATGATAAAACTAATTTACAGTCTGTTCCTCTGTCCATGCATCTGGTGAGACAGGAACGTTAATAACGAAGAGCAGAAGAATCAGCTGCCAGTGCTGCAGAGATACGGCAGTCTTGACAATGTACCAGAACTGCTTTCATCCATAGCCTTGCACCACATATGAGAGAAGGAAAAGGTTTCAGGTTGTGACTGTTGCTTCATACCCCAAAGCCAGGGTATGTGCCAAATCCAGGGTAACAAAACCTGTGCAGGTTCTTGGTGAGCTCTGAAGCGAGAGGGCTTAGCTGGCCCTGTCCATTAGTTGTTTTCTCTTTCCTTTCACTGTCATCCCTTCTCTCTATTTAAGAATATATTGTTCTTCTAAACAGATGCTCTGTCAGCATTTCCTTCTCCTCCTTCGCCTCGTTTCTCACTTATATTGCCTCTGGCTGTTGTTTTTTTTCTTGTTCTTTCTATGTACTCCCATCTTTATCCCAGCCTCTCAGTGTAGCTCTTCTGTGACCTTGAATTTCCACAGCTGCTCCTCATTTCCAGTATGCTTGAGAGCTCTACCTCTGCATGCAGACCTTTTCTAGTGGCTGCAGTGACCCAAACCCTGGTCTCAGCTCTCCCCACAGCACCCAGATGTCCCCAGCACCATGACAGCAGAAGCTTGCAGGTGTTTGCGAGAGAACACAGCTCTGTCAGAAAAAGTGGAAGAGGTAATTCAGAAGATACACTGAGGGGTTTTATGTGCATCTCTAGCATCTCCCTTCTGCAAGAGTAGTTATATGTTTGTCTTTGGGAATCTCGAAGGGCGGGCAGGCAGTGGATGGGAGCAGGCTGTGTGAGCAGTTGGGAATGAGTCCCAGACAGACACGCTGATGTAGTGCCAGGAGAGAGGGGGAGAGATGACAGAACATCAGAGCAGGGCTGAGAACTGCTCTGAAAATCCATCCATGTCATGACCTCTGTGGGACTTGGTTAATTTGTATGTGACGTGGGACCTGTTCTGCTCTGCCTGTCTGTGAGAACACTCGCACATGTTTGTTTGTAAGTACACAAGGCCGTTCCTCACAGTTGGCAGGAGAAGGACTTCTGTCTCGGTACAGCCTCGGGGCTGGGCTGGGAAGCAGAGCTGGGAAGAGAATAGCCATGCAGAGGTTGCTGCATTGCAGAGCTAGCTGGTTCATCACGGTTGGACTGGCAGCTTGAGGCTTGGGGTGTACAGGGCACAGTATTGCTGCATCTTCTATGTCACCATATCTCCTGAAAGGGTGAACCAAAATTCTCATGCATTGACAGAATGATATTCAGTCCTTCTGAACGGACACAACTAGGAATCCCACGCAATATGAACAAAGGCTGATGTTAATTTTAAATTCAGCAGAGTTTGTATAGCATACTTTGAATTCTTTTTCCTTTTTTTTTTTTTTATATCACAGAAACACTGTAAAAAGTGTTTAAAATCAGCTCTAAAGGAGCTAAAAATAAACTTTAAGGGATGTGTCACTTCCTGCTGTAGGTGCCTGAAGCTTTATTGACTTCTATGGGGGTTCTTAAAAGTCTCTTAAAATCTTAACTTGTACTGACGTTCAAAACAAATATTAATTGAGAAGTGTTATACACACCTGTTATGTGTATTTACTCACACTGAAAGGATCAAATATCCAGTTCTTTGCTTTGAAGCCAAAGGGCTTCATGAGTCCTGAAGAATTCATGTTTTAATGACAGATCACAGCTGCTTCATATGCGTGAGTGATGTTGTCAGCTGATACTGGGTCCTGGTGTTTTCTTCAATATTGCAATATTCAGTATTGCTGGCTGTAAATTATGTTGCTGATGTATCGTGCAAAACAGAACTGATTAGCTTTTCCCACCTCTGACTTGGCTGGGAAACGCTGACAGTAGTAAATATTTTGTTCCAGGCAGTAGACTTAAGAAGATGCGACTCAGGGGATGCACAGGGAGCAAGTATTTGCAGTAATGAGAGCTCACTTTAAAAGCATTGCTTTATTGTCCTGACATTCGTATGACTCCTTTTTAACACTTTCATAATTCAAGGAAGAGGAGGGGGCTGATCCCTTAGTGTTTTGTTTTACAGCTGCTAGACAGCATAGCAGAGGCCTCTGACTAAGGAGAGAGGTGTTAGGGAGCTGGAGGAGGGGGGTCACTGGAGCTGTCAGAATTGCTCCTGGCTCTCAGCATGAGTCATTTGGGATTTTGCCACTTGAATGCCTTGGAAATTTGGACTATCTTGTCCGGCTCTTTTGCTGAAAAAGGTGATCGGGAAAATGCAGTCAGGTACATGCAGAAGGTGTGGACGTGGTCTTGAGGACAGGCAGCCAAAGTCCTGGGTTGCTGCTTCCCCAAACACTGTGGAGTAGCCTGGGATGTGCAGTAAGCTGCCCTCCGGCCTCTCTCTTTGTGCCAGAGCACAACTGGTCCGAGACAGCTCAGCTGCAGCTCAGGATACAGCCAGGATATAACATTTTTACTCTGTTATCAAGCAGACATGTTAAGGGGCTGAATCATGGCAATTCAAATTTGCAGTCTTGAGTTTAAGGGGAAGGTAGAAGGGGCTGTTGAATACCTGAAGTACCCCAAAACACAGAGGTGTGAGCTGTTTGCTATGGGGCACACCAGGGCATGAAGCTGCTGTCAGGTATCCAGCTGTAGCATCCCTGTACATGCTCTTCACATAGTCACTGCAACATCTCTTTCCCCAAAGGCAATTTGAATATTCCTACCCTTGGGTTTCAATGCATTAAACAATCAAAGCTTTTTCTTTTCCAAAACACAAACCTTTTCTGACCTGTTCAGTTGGTTAGCTGGTAAATCCTGGTGATTAAATTAATCTGTCACTATCCTCAGTGATGCTACAGTAGCTTAAAGTCAATGAGTTTATTAGGGAACTGATACTTGTCAGTTGTGTTGTGGTTTCATTTAATATAAAAGCTGACATTCCCATTATTTGCCTTCATACCTCCTGCCAATTACTGTTGATATTGCCAACATCCAGATCAAGGACCTACTTACAGCAAAATATTTACATTCACAAAAACCATTTGAGAGCAAATATTTGAATTCTGTAAATCTATGTTACTGCTTTTTTTCTTGAGTTGCAAATACTAACCTGCTGGCATTATTTGGGTTTTATATAATTTATTCATACTGTTTTGATTGCTGCTGTGCATTTCTCTTTTAACCTGAGTGCAAAAGGCAGTATTTAGGGTTGTCACGATCTCAGTAATAAAGTCCAAGATGTGCCTTTGTTTTGGTTGTTCATTTTTTTTCAGCAGAAATATCACTGGGTGAAGCCCAGGTCTTTTTTCACCAGCATTTCAGCAGTCTTGACTCAAACATGAGTTGTCCAGCAGCATCCAGGAGATCTGAGTGTGAATTCAGGTCCTGTCCTCGGGGGACTGGCTAATGCCTCTAAACAAATCGAATAGTTATTTGGTTTGTGGTCCTGCCGCACTCGGGTATTGCAGTACCCCATGGGGGGGAAAAAATCCATAGGTCCTATTTGCTTTTCAAATTGTCAAAGACAACAAATAGCCCCTTTGTATCTTTCCTTTCTGCAGTAATATATTTGGGGTATTTTACCTCACTAAGCAGCACAGGTTGCTGTGTGATAGTGTTGTTGACTCGATTCCATTGTGCCAACAATTAGGGCTGGTTACCTTGGAAACTGCTCTGCACCCCACTGAGGATTTTGACAGGCACATTTTGACTGAAATTGCTTTGTTTTCCCAATTCTGCAAGCACACATGTAGCCAATCCTTTTGCTGTGCTCTGCCTATGTCTGCAAATGTAGACATAGTAAATGTAATGTAAAATGTAAATGTAGCAAAATTAATGAAATGTATTATCTGTTAACATCTTTCTCTATCCCTGTTTTAGCCTCGGTGCTCCAGGAGCATTATTTACCCTATGCTTTAGCTGACCTCTCTGTTAATTTTCTTGGTAGGTGTCTGAGGGATGACATTATGAATGCATGTGAAGTTTTGACACGATTTTCAGTCTCCTCCTCTCCATCCCTCCTTCCCATCATCCCTTCTCTTCGGTTTTCTCCTGGAGCATTTGTTGTGCTTGTGTGGTTCCAGCACATTAAGCTTTGTTTATGCCTTAAACAAGTTCTGCCTTACAGAGACCAGATGGCATCTTCCATGGCTACGACACACTCTAGATCCGCTGCCACCATAGTGGTGTCAGATAGAGCTGTTGCTAGAAAAAGCTGCTGCTCCATTCTGGGAAGAGCCTCCCGGTAAAACCGTGGGGATGTGAAATGCTTTTTCCTTTTATGAGGAGCTGTTCCTGTTGCTGTTGCTCTGGGAGGATACGATAGGGTGGGCTGAGCAAACTGGCTGAATGGGAGTAATGAAACACAAGTGACTACAGTTGAGGAAGGAGAAGAAGAGCTGGGAAGACAAACTGGCCTGACTGGGGCAGCTCTGGCCTGAGATCACTGACACTGCTATGAGCTGACAAGCTGGCCATCCCTTGGAGCCAGCTCTACCAGCCCCAGTTCCTCTGCTGGCAGGATCCCTGCTGGGGAACGTACCTGCGGGCAGGAAGATGCTGTAAGCTGTGCCCATAGGAAGTTTCTCCTGTCAAAACCAATCCTCACAATAATAATAGAGCATTGCGTAGAAGGGTAGGAGGGAGAGAGAAGAGAAGAGGTGCTGCTGGGTGAGGGCTGTCAAAGCCTGAGCAGTTTCACCTAGGAAGCAGTGTTCATAACAAACTCAGCTCTTCAACAGACTGAGCCTGAGGTTGTCGTAGGCTGGAAGAGAAAGAGGAGAAGTGCCTGAGACTGAAAGAAAACCATTTAAAAGGGCACAAAGGGAGCAGAGTTATCAAGGGGAGTGCCTCTGGACCCACCCCTATCCATGGCAGAGCTGCAGGTCTTGGTGCACAGGGTTTTTTTTTTTGAGGTAGAGAGACACCCGTGCAGCAGAGAGAGTTGCCAGGATTTGTCAGCTCTTGCAGGAGATGCTGATGAGATCTGGGCATTGCCAGAGCAACCATGACATCCCACACACCTATAAAAAGCAGCCTGGGGAGTGTGAGCGACCAGGAGTGCGGGTGAACAGGGCATGGTGTGGCAGTTTGAGCAGAAGGGTGTACAGGAAGGGTGAAGACTGTTACTAAGGTCTGTAATAATTTATTTAGTGATTTCCCATACTCTTGTTCTAATGACAGCACATTAGTATCTTTTACCGTGACACCACAATCTTTTCTGCTCTTACTGTCCTTTCTCAATTGAAAAATAAATCAACACAGGGAACTTCATCCCATTTACTTTCCCTTCTACAAAACAACATTTATTGTAATATAGTATAATATTTTAATGTGCCATTCTTTGGCCATTTTTCCTAGTCTTCCAACACATATAGAGGCCACCATTGATTTCAATATTCAATCAGTTTCCTTCATATTGGGGGATCCCTCCCAAAATATGTCTTAAGAGAGAAGTCTTTGTAATACCCCCTTGCTGGGATGATGACACATTTTCCACTATTTCAACCCTTTTTCCTGCTCTGCTTGTCACCGTACAAGTGCAGGAAATAAACCAACCCAGCAGCTGCAAATACCAATTATAACCCACCAATGCGTACCCCTTCTGGTACAGTTTACTCAGGGGCAGTTACCATTACCATAAAATATCTTACCGTGCAGTATCTCAACTTGCTGTTCAGCTGGTTACTCACCACCCGATGGGGAATCACCAGGGAAGTGCCTGGAGAAGACATCCATTGCGCACTGGAGTTCCACTTCTGATTTCCCCGCAGTGATGAGAAGCAGTCAAACTCCAAGCCTATATGAGATGTCCCATCTGGGTCACCAAAAACTGTTACCTGAAACAAAAGCTCTCAAAACCAGAAGTAGTTTTTAGAGGAGATATTGCTTTATTTGGTGTTAGGTGCTAGGTGGAAACCAACAAATCTAGCATACTTTACTGGGGACATTCACCCACTATTTATATACAAAAGATTCTCATTATTCTACCTACCTAATACGTAACTCCACCTCAGTTTACATATTCATTAGGATAACTAAATAGTCCTTTTGCATGTGTGTATTAAGTTTTGCATCATCTGCAAAATGCTTTTAAGCAGTCGTGAGCTCCTCGGTGGTCATTTGGATATGGATACCCTTCCTCAAGTTATCCTTTTAAGGTCATCTCAGGAAAGTAAAAGTTTACTGCAAGTTTGCCAGCTTCTTAAGGCTGATAAGGATGTTTCTTGAAATAGCCATAGCTCTGTCCTATTTGGTATGGGAGTACATGCTTTGACATATGAGAGAACCTTGAAGTGATTAACTACTTCTTGTTATCCCATCCTTATCATTATCAGCTTGGTAACTAACTATTTTCTCACAACATAAGAAGCTCAGTAATTAACTCATTTTAGTTAGCATATGGTTACAAACAAAGCAGAGGCCTACCGTTGGTAACACTACCACCTCAAGAGTTCGTCACCCTCTCAGAAAGAGCTTACCTGTGGTATCCACCTGATGGAAAGCCATGTCCTCTGCATTTGGCAGAATGGATGTGGTGACCCAGACAGAGCTCCCATGAAAACATGCAGCCACCAGGGCCTCAGGCTGCAGGGCTTGACAGAGCCTTCTGCTGGCAACCTGGCTCAACAGCCCCTGGTTGAGTGTCTGTCAGTGAAGGGGGGATCAGGTGTCTGGAGGGAGCACCTGATTGACACCTACTGCAATTTAAACATGCATGCCACAGCAAGTTTGGAGATTTATTTGGAGCCTGTGTGCCTGTGGGTGGACTTATGAGAAGGGCAGCAGCTTTTGGAGGCAGAGGAAAGACTGCAGCTCCCCATACCATCAGCAGCAGGTTCAGCATCCTCTGTGCATCCCAGCACTCAGAAAGGGTTTGCATCCCTGGGTTATCTGTGGATAACTCAGGGAGAGATTCCAGGTGTATGGAAATCAAATCAAATCATACCCTGATTTGGTATGCTGGGGGCTGGGGTTTGTAGAAAAATTGGGCTTCCAGAATCAGGAGTAGAGACTGATTACTCGTTTAACTTTGGATTAATGCAGGGCAAAAGATGGGTTCCTGCACGCTCTGCAGTGCAGAGTCTTCTGTTCCTGCCAGAGAGCAGCCATGGCAGCACCAGTAGCAACTGGGCACACTTGACCTGACAGCCCCATCAGAGCCTCTTCCGAAGTGACAACCTCTGACAGAGCAGCAGAATCACCATCCCTGTTAGCTCCAGGCCTCTTGGGTCAGCCTTCTCCTTGTTAAGGGACTTGTGAAAGCTCATGCCGAAGATCTGAAGATCTTTCACAATGTCTCATCTCCATTATGGATATCACATTTGAGTACCACCTGTACTGTTTGGTGCCACATTCCCTAAAAGCAAACTGGTAGGCTCAGTCTGTGTCTTGTATCACGAGCAGCTGACATCTGGGTAAAAAGGAGCAGCATTTTACTCTCAGAAAAACGCAAAGGAAAGCCATTTTGCTGTTCCTCATTGTGCTGGAGTCTTATGTGAAGTCGGGGTCCTTGTTGCCTTTAAGAAGCATGTATTTGGTGTTTTTTGTCATTTGTAAGTGACTTTTTTGTGGCACAAAGTAGAGTCAGATACCTACCTGCTTAAAGAGAGGGAAAATAAATATCTACAAGCAAAACTGTCTCTAATAAATCCAGAGCTTTTAGGCTGTGAAGAATTTGCCTGGCATCCAGACTGGCTAACTCTCTATTTTCTTTTTTTGTTCTTTATCATTATTAGGCTTCCTTGAACTTTAACTGAACCATAAGTAAACTATGAAGAGTCTCAATAGCTGCCCTGGGAGGATTTGACTTACCCATTGGATATGCTATTTATATTGTCCATTAGTACAAAAATGTCTGCCCTTTTGCAGCAGTCATGTATAGCAAAAGCACTGCTTTTCTGGCAAACTGCCTGTGTCTCCTCTGTCACCCAAAATATCCATTAACAGAGTGTTCAGAAGTCAGCCTTTCTTGATTATAAAAATCCAGTCAAGGAAAAAAAAATACAAATCCCAGGGGCAATTTGTATTTTTATTTACTTATTTTGCATATCCTGAAATTGAAATTTCCATTTTTCAGGAGGTAACATTTTCACCCCCAGCTATATCTCCCTGTGGAATGTAATCTTTGTCCCAAGCAAATTAAATTGGAAAGAGAGCTGAGAGGGTAGAAATTGTCTTCTAGCCTTGGAGAGCCCATTTGCACCCCAGAACCAGGCTGGACGTGAACAAAAAATGAATTCTCTAACAAAGGAGACCATTTTTAATGGGGATTTGTATTACAGAATCACAGAATCTTAGTGGTTGGAAGGGACCTTTGAGATCATCAAGTTCAACCACATTAAAAAAAAAGAAAAAAAAACCACACACAAACAAAACAAACCACAAAAACCCTTAAAAAAATATAAAAAAACCAACAAACCAAACCAACACCACCCCAAAAAACCCCAACAAACCCATAAAACCCACACACAAAAAAAAGGCACCCACCAACTAAGCCCCACACCCCACCACAGACCAATAATCTTGGGCACTAGAGCA
>BJBW01003167.1:113199-166135 GCA_004320125.1 Scolopax mira
CCTCCCTGGGCAGGCTGTTCCAGTGCCTGACCACTCTTACCTTTCTGGGAGAAGGCTTGCAGTAGCTTGGGTGATGGAGAGCAGGTGACTGAGTGGTTTTCCTTTGAGTATACTCCTGGGTACTAAATCTGGTATACGTTTGCATATTCTATATCTGAAAAATTAATTGGAGCCTTTTCTTTAAATTTTCACGTAAAAAGAAGGATAAAAAAAATTGATTCTCCTAACAGTCTTCCTAACTGAATCTTGATTTGTTCATCTGAGCTAACAGTACAGACTCGATGATGTTACTTTTGTCAGTAGTGTTGTGATTGGTAGAATTGTGGAAATTTTGGCAGAAGGGTCACATGTCACATCATCCAGGTGTAAAGTGGTGGTGACGGTTGGCATAGGGTCTTCTGGAGCCATGGTACTCTGCAAAGCTCTAGGCCATTCTCTATGCTCATCAAAGCTGTCGGGATGATGCTCTTTCCTGTTCTGAGAGAGCAGAGTCTGAGCAGGGATTATACCAAGTATCAAAAGATGCTTTATGGAAGAACAGTTTGTTTCCTAGCCGTGTGTCCCACTCATGCAAAGTGCCGCAGCACGTCAGCTGCATGGCATGGTGTGGGAGAAGGCAGGAAGAGGATGGGCCAAACTGCCCATGGGTTCATGCTCCCATTCTTTTCCAGTGGCACTTGTGCTTTGCAGTCCACCTGTGCTTCACAACACAGGGAATTGTCAGGACCTGTAATGATTCCAAGGGGTCATTTGTGTCCAGTCCACTGTTCTGGAACAGCAGCCCCATAGGACAGTCTGGGAGGTATGTGTTCATGTTTCTCACAAGAGGAAGGAACCAAGAGGTGCCAAGAAGCACCCCCAGCACACGCGGAAGCAGGATAAATTTTGAAAACCCCAAATGAGGAGCACAACCCTGAAAGGCAGCTGGGAAGATTGATGGGCTTTAAATCAATACCCCTGGTCTTTGGAACTATCCACATGCATGACTTGATTTATGGAATTATGGTGCGCAATTTGATCTACTTAACAACAAAGTGGAATTTCATCTAATACTAGGGTCAGGTTGTTGAAGAGAGGGACAGAGAACTAGAGCTGCCATTTGCAGCCTCTTGCTAATTCTGTGTCCAGTTCTGGACCCCCCAGTTCCAGATGGACAGGGAACTACTGGAGAGAGTCCAGCTGAGGGCTATAAGGATGATCAAGGGAATGGAGGAAAAGCCTTGGATTTGTATTTTTTTTTTCCTTTGACTGGATTTTTATAATCAAGAAAAGGAATGCCTTTCCTACGAGGAAAGGCAGAGAAACCTGGGTTTATTTAGCTTGGAGAAGACTCAGAGGGGATCTTATCAATGCTTGTAAGTATCTAAAGGGCAGGTGTCAAGAGGATGGCATCAGGGTCTTTTCAGTGGTGCCCAGTCATGGGACAGGGGGCGACAGACACGCTGGAAAACAAGAAATTGGGAGTTCTGTCTGAACATGCAGAAAAACATTCCTTTGAGGGTGACAGAGGGCTGGAACAGGCTGCCCAGGGAGGGTGTGGAGTCTCCTTCTCTGGAGATATTCAAAACCCACTTGGATGCATTCCTGTCCAGCCTGCTCCAGGTGAACCCGCAATGGCAGGGGGGTTGGACAGATGGTCTCTAGAGGTTTCTTCCAACACCTACCATTCTGTGATTCTGTAATATAAGTGTCTGTATCATATGTGGTCCGTTTCGTAAATATATTGAGCTCCACTCAAAACCGCTTGAATTGTTTCCTGCTATGTGGAAGACTGCCAGAACTTCAAAACCCATAACAGTAGGAAAGCAGCATCTTCAGATTTCTAGTCTGAATTTATCCTTGGTAAGTTTATACTCATGTATTCTTGGGTTAGTGGTTTTTTAAATCTGCTTATTTATTTCATTGCTTGGTAGTAGTTCTGGCACAGTCATCCATCTACTCTTGCTATTGGCTGCAGTCAATAAAGCTATTGCAGTCACTGACCTCCTGGTGACCAGTCAGGAGAGAAGGGAATTATAAGTACCGACAATTATAAATGTTCTTTGCCAGTGTGTGGGTTTTTTAATGTCTCATAATATAGTTTGTGGGAAAGAGAGATTAATGTAGCACTGTTTTTAGATAAACTGTGAAAAGTTTATGTAAAAAGTCTGTGAAAAGTCAAGTAAATCACATCTATGCTTTTAAGGAGAAAAAAAAAATTCTGCTTTTCCAAAGGGCAAAAAAAGAGGAGTAGAAGAGGAATTAGAAGTACAAAGGAATTCTGTAAGAGTAATAACTGTGAGAAGAAATCATCATTATTAATTTAATGGATAGTGTCTCTTGTTCAGGTGGTTGCTGTAAAATTACATGTAGGGCATCGATTTAAATATACTTCCCCTTCCTGGCCGGTCCCTGTCTGAAGGATGCAGTAATGAGTGAGCAGAGAGCTTTATTTCTGTGCTCAGGATGGTGATTAATGAGGACTCTGTGAGTGTCTCCTGGTAGGAGATGGGTACATTGCTGTCTGCCAGGAGAAATCTGTCTCCACTAGAGAGGTGGAGCAGCACTGAAATTCCTACTGTTTTCCTGTACGTTCCCAGCCGTGCAGCTCATTGCCTTCCCCAGGCTCAGCTCTGTGATGGGTCCTAGCACCCTGCCTTCACCCAGCACGAAGGAGTAACTGGAGAGTGAAGGGGCTTATTTCTGCTGAGTTGGGCTATTAGAGGGAGGAATGCGTTGATTAATGAATAAGGGAGAGAGGGATAATACAAAGAAAAGGCGACACTTTCTCTCTGAACTCTTTGGTAGATGGTCCTGCTGGACCAACCCTTAAGTCCTTGATTTGGTGGATCAAAGGTGGCTGAACTGCCCTTAGGGCATGAAACCTCTTTGGTTGCTTCCACATGCCGTAGTGTGCCTGATGACATTTCGCTGCACCTTTGAGAGGGTGCAGTGAGAAAGAAGACGAAAATGCCATTTCTCAGTTTGGAAGTATTTACTTCCTGAGCAGATCCACTGCCACCCTCTGCTCACCAGGGCACCTGGTTCCTTAGCCCTTCTTGGCCATGCCACACATTGAGGGTGGTGAGGAAGAGCAAAGAATAGGTCCTGTGACACCCAGCTGTGTCAAGCATACGATGCTCCAGCTGGCTCCACGCTCCTTCCCTGTGCTGAGCACAGCGAGAGCGGGTGCCCAGGAGCCAAGCCCATGTCTGAGATCATGGGCATGAGAGCCCGTCCCACCAAGCAGATGTTGTCCTCTGCAGCCCCTCTGCATGATACTCAATTTAAATGAAGCTTTGTGTTGCAGTCTTAAAAGGTGCGAGGAGGACAAAGTATACATTTTAACCATACAGAACAGTTATTTAGCCTTCCTTTTTCAAGATCCTCATCAGCACAGGTGTCTGTCTGGAAAGTGCCTATAATGCATATTAACTATGTGCTCATGAGGAGGAAATATAATCCAAAGTACATGTAAAAATGTATCTAACTCCATATATTAAATGTCAAGAAATCCCATTACTCAGCTGTCCATTCTACCTGTTTGCAAAGTACCTGCAAAAAAATTTTAGACATAAATTCATAGAATGGTTAGAGTTGGAAGGGACCTTAAAGATCATCGAGGTCCAACCCCCTGCCATGGGCAGGGACACCTCCCACTTCAAAGCCTGGCCTTGAACAACTCCAGGGTTGATTAGTAAATTAATCAACATTTAATAAATTATGATCTAAAAATTCTGCAGTTGCTGCACACTGCCCCTAACAGAAAGACCATTTAATAATGATGCTTTGTGCATCTTACTGTAAAGACTGCAGACCTGGTTTTTATAAGTACTCAGCATTTTCCACTGAGATCTTTGGAATATCTGGTCCTTCTGGGTTTTTTTTAAATGATTTGCCTGTATTTCAGGAAAAAAAATATTACCTTTAAAAAATTTATTCAGTCAGCCTTCATTTTTTTTATTGCTTAAGCTAATCTTTGTAATTTTAAAACATTATTTTTATAAACATATTTTCTTTGTTCTTTTTCTAATTTTGCTGCTGCCACAGAAGAAGTGTCTGCGAGGATAGTACAGGTAGTAACAGCTGAAGCTGTAGCAGTCCTGAAAGGCGAACAGGAAAAAGAAGCCCAGCACAAAGATCAGCCTGGACCACTACCTTTAGGTAAAATAAGACAAAGAATGTTCATAGTGTCCTGCCTGCAAAATGTATGTACCTGTGTATATTACAAAAAAGAGTTACAGATGCATAAACTGCAGCACCACTGGATAAATGATGGAACCACTTAATAATAGCAGTATCCTTGTTGCCTCAGTTCTTCATGGCTGTATGACTGTCTCATTCACTGTTTGGTCTAGCAGTGGTTCTCCACATGGTTTCTGGCTCCGGAGCAGCTGTGAATGTAATTGGTGGTAGTTTTGTCATCATGTTTGGTGGGACGCAGCAGTGCTCGTAGCCCCTCTGCATTCAGCTACATACTATGTAAGAGAGAAAGCTTAATGTCTGAAGAGGCAAAGGTTAGAGGACAGGCATATAATAAGAAAGTGAGGTTTTGTTGGTTGGGTGGTAGCTACTCACAAAGGTGAATGAGGAGCAGGAACAGAGCACACAGGGTGAGAATGGGAGTGGGGCAGGGTGAGGAGAGATTGTGGGAGAGGGAGTTACATCTTGTAGAAGTAAATGCCAGTAGTCCAGACTGGGAATGATACCACTGCTCTTCATCCATGCTGTGACCCCATCCTCCTGCTGGCTCCTTTGAGAAATGTTTCTCTGAAATACAAGTGTGCGTGTATATGTATGCATAAATAAAAAAGTAATGATATATTCAATTGTACCTACAGTGCTTACTCCCTGCCAGAAAATGTCTACAGTTGCTCAAAACATGTACAACAAAGGCCAGAGAAAGGCCATACTCTGTCCTGAGGCAGGGCAAGTCTTGGAAGCCTGCCCCAGGATAAGTTCTGCTGGGGGCACATGTGTTGTGATCAAATCAAAATAATGCCTTGTAGTATTTTCCCCAGAGGCACTATGCTTTCTTTGGTACAGCAGCTAGACCCTGCTTAGGAATGAATTAAAGTCAATGAGCAATTAAGAATATTTGTTGGAAATTTGTTTCCCAAGGTCTTTTGCTTCTTTGAACTAATTTTGATCTGCATCAGGGAGGTGTGTTGCTTGGTAATTCCCTTCTTTACAGAGACTCAATTTTACATGAAAGACCCCAATTGTGCAAAACACTTAATACATATTTAAGCCCATATTGCTTCACTGGGACCTGGATGAGCAGAATGGGTTTTCAGTTCCATCTACATAAGAAATTGAAAAAATATTGTGAGAAGTTTGTCTTCAGTGAGGAACTGTCAGTGTTACAGTTCCTGTTGTCAGTGACTGTTAAAATAAGTGCAGGTAGAATTGCATTGTGACAAAGATATAAACGTTTTGTCCCTGGACAGCACGTCTTAAGGACAACTCACGTAAGGACCTCTTCTAAACCATGCCAAAATCAATAGATGGAGACCTGGCAAATTTTGCTGGGGCTTTGAAACTGGCCTTTCTACGCTTGGGAAGAAGCCCTGAAGCAGAAACTGAGCTCTGCCTGTTGAGAGGTGCTATTTCTATGACAGATTTGTTAAAATAGATTTGATACTTTATTTTTTTAAATATATATTAAAAAACCCCAAACATTGTTTAAGCCCCAGATTTGCTTTTAAAGAAAAAAAAATCTTCAAAGTGATTGATCTGGAATCAGATTAAGAGGTTATGCTGCTTTCATTTAAGATTTTTTAGGATTTCATCATACTTGAGTTGAAATAATTGAAAAACATCATCTGGTTTCAGCATCTCATCTTGTGATTGGGAATGGATCTAAGACCTAGTCTAAGTGCATCTAAGATTTCTCTGCACCTTGCTCAGCTGAACTTATATAATGGCTGACATACATTCCCTGTGTTGATGTCTTTTGTATTTAGATAAGCAATATTTGCATATATTCTCTGGTTCACTTTGAGCTCAGTAAAAGAAAAAAAAAAAGCACACAGAAAGTGGTGGTTTTTTTCTTGGATTCCAGGTAAATTGAAGGGATTAGATTACCATTTCTGATAGTCAGTGTGAATTTATAAAATCTCTCATACTCAGATGCTTTGTGGTTGTTGCCTTGGGTGGCTGAAGGTTTTTTAAGTGGCACTACTGATTTAAAAGATAATTTCGTACTTGATTTTTGTATTGTACTCTATGACCAGAATTTTGAAAAGAAATCAAACTATCTGAGGAAAAATAAATTCTTTTTATTTATAACTTTAAAAATCCATGTATTCTGAAAGGGTCGCTCTGAAAACCTGCTATAGGTACAAGCCTCCATCGAATAATTCTCTCAGCTGGGCAGAATGGGCTGGATGCAGGTTTTATTAAGCATTGATCTTCCAGGAATTAATTGCTCTATCTCATTTTCACTGTTTGATTTCTAGCAGTCGAAGAGTCAGCCAACCTGCCTCCTTCCCCCCCTCCGTCACCAGCTTCCGAGCAGACTGGAGCTCTGGAGGAAGGTAAGGGTCTCCTGGACATTGCAGCTGTCAGCTGAGGGACAAGATATGAATCTGAGGGATGGGGTAAACAGAAAATGTGTGCTGCACGTTTTTGTGAAAAGATAAGGCGTTCCCCAGCAATAACTCTCCATCTGCAATCCAACAGCAATGCATGGATGAGGTAGACACATATGCACGGAGGTAACTGACAGGATATGTTAAGTACATCCATATTAAAGAAAAATAAGATGCTCACCTTTTTATCTGTTATATGCAATATGAGCCAAGATGTCTGCTGTCCCAGTATTGTCACCCAAACTATGATTCAGTGTGGGTCTTCTTTCTTTTTTCAGGATTTGCTTGGCTGGTTGTTTTACTTACCATTGACTTTAGAATCTTAAATGTGTGAAAGCAAGGAGATTCAGAGTTGGATCATTTCTTTAGTCTTCACTCTTTAATTCATGCTTCAGTGCCTACACTTATTGGGGTTCTGTACACAGAGTGCAGGAGTCAAATTGTAGTCTTACAAAGCAAATTTGTCCTGCTAAAATACCCTTCAGCAAAGAACTTAAGCATTAGCTTAATTTTAAGCAGAGGTCTAAATACCAGTGAAGGTGTCACAGTGGTAAACATGTGCGTCAGTGCTTTGTTCCACAGAAGACAACTACTGCATCAAGGCCATCAGTACAGGGAGGCAGCAATATGTTAAAATTGAGCCATACCATGGCTCAAAGATTTGGGTTCAGAATCTCCAGGGAACTATCAGTTGAACTCTGCCATGTCAATAGCATTTTTATGTCTCCATTTATTTCTTTCTTTAATTTTCTTTTAGCATTTCTTTCTTTATTTGTGTTAAATAAGTGCATGAAAATAAGTTCTTACCATCTGCTGAACAAACTTTGTTGGTATTTTAACACAGAGCCTCTATTAATTTTTCAAGTGGATGGTTCCTACTTCATGTGCTAGTATAGTCTAACTCTCAATTTATGAGGACAGTGCAATTAGTTATATTCTATCTAGTGGTCCTTTCTGAGATAATGCAATTACAGGCTGTATTAACATTTGTCAGTCTGCCGTACTGGAAAGACCTACTGCTTACAGTTAGTAACCAGTATGAAAAAATTTGATTAATTGATTGTTGGTAGATTTTTTGTTTAAAACATCTGCACATTGTTTGTTTGAAAAGTAGTACAACAATTCCTTGACTTGTCACACTGAAAAGGAAGATAGTAGGGCATTAGAAAAAGCTTTTAGAATTGTTAACAGGGTTTTACCACTATTTTATAATATATAGTTCACTTGACTAATTCAGCATATGCTTTTTGATTTTTTGATATCACAATAAAGGGTTTGTTCTTGTACCTCAGGCCAATCTCAAGGTTCTTAAATCATACAGCCTTAGTTGAGGATTAGCTTTGCATACTGTATTATTTATATGTATTTTAGGATTTTATAAAGTGCTTATATTGATTACTTGACAGGAGGTTGTAGATTGCTCCCTAAGGAAATGGAAACCATTTTGCTGTATTAACACAAGAAGGTGGCAGAACACTATACAACTGGAGGTTGTTATGAGCTAGCAGACTCGCCTGTTCCCAGCTGTGCGTGTGACTCAGCAAGTCACTCAACATAGTTATTTTTCTCTTCCCTTGCACATAGAATTCAGGTAATGTAATAGCTCACAGTTGCAAGGACTGAAAGGGCAGTGTTTGGGAGCTGTTTTGATGATTTACACAATTCCACCATTTTTAAAAAATGTTCAAATAATTTCTTTTAATGTTACTCAAAAGAGACTTTTTCAAGACAAGATTTTGATTCAGCTGTTCATTTTCCAGAGCAGATGGCCTGTATAAATCCTAAAAGTGTAGGTTTTTAAGGGAAGTATGGACAGAAATCATGTGCTGAGTCATTAATGAACTCTGCTGGAAGCTTCTTGTTTATGTCTCGCTCTGAAAATGGAACTCACAGTAGAGTTGGTTGATGTACAGAAGGAATGAGAACAGAAAATTCACAAGAGGTATATGGTGCTTTTTCCCAAAGTATCAGTGTTGTCAATTCAATGTAGTTAATAGCAGTAAAAATCGTGTGTTCTGCTGGGTGTTAAAAGATGTCATCCTTATTTCCTGTGGGTAAGTTAAGCTTTTGCTGACAGGAGTGAGCCAGACCTGTCATTTTTATTCAGGCAAAGCTCCCATTCAGAAAAGTTTGCCTCAGTAGGGTTTGTCCCAATTTTACTGCATTTGTTTAAACCTTCAGGTCCCTATACCATGTGGCCATCATCCTCATGCACCTTTACATTGTCTGTCTGTCTTTCTGCTCGGTAGAATACAATCTATTAATTTGACTCAGTTCCACAGTTGTTGAACAAAAAAGCTGAGTACGTGGTGTGTGTATCTACCTCAGGCCTCCTTTTTTCCCCCTTACTCTTAGAACATTTTCCTCACGCGCTTGTCAGTGTGTGTTGCATTTCTCTGAATCCAAAAGAGACTTCCTTCAGTCATAGTCAGAAGGAAATCACTGTTGTAGACATGACAAAGGTGGATGTGGCCAGCCATGCAGCAAATACAAATTAAAAAAAAAAAGGTGGAAAAGACAGAGAGGTTTGTGATTTGTGGGTCAAGTGTATTTCATGAGAGAAAGGAGCCAGTGGACGTACAGTTCTCTCTTTCATTTGGCTGCAGAAAAGCATTCAAATGAGCTTCTTCCTTTCTGCTGCTGCAGAAGGTAAGATAACTAATTTGCCTTATTGAAATGATTTCATTTATTTCAACTACAGAAATGTAGTTTTGATCAGGAAATGAAATTTTCCCTACCACTGTCTAATCCTTTTATCAGTTGTATCTGATCATGCAGGGCTGATGTGATATTCTCTTGCCCACTTAGCATTGCTTTTGTGCTCTGTGCCTTTTGACAATGGTCAACACTGTCCTCATGGAAAAAAATTTCATGTTACAAGACAGAAGGATGCCTTTGATGGACTGCCTTCCATTTTGAAATAGGCATTTCAGAATAGGCTTTATATGACAAATTAGAATATTTTGCAGACTGAAAGGAACCAAGTGTCCTATAAAAATGGATCTCTTTAGTCTTGGACTTTAGAATACATTGGGGATTTTCCCCATGCTTTGAGATGAAAAAGAGCTATTAGAAAAGATTTAAAATACCAAAGAAAGGATTTTTCATGTTGCTGAAATAAAAGCATATCCTCCTTTAAAGACATCTTTATCCTGTTAATGAAATTATCTGCAGTAATTTTGAAAATATCTTTATTAAAACTGATAAATAAACAATGTAGATCTGTAATAGTCACAGACATAACCGCCCCAAACAATACTAGACTTTGCACTTCTCATGATTTTGGTCCATCACATAAGCATTAAGCATTTTCACTGTTATCAGTTCCTGTAGTTTTAAGGAGCCAGAGGCAGGGCCAGTATTTTCTTGCCTACAATCCATTCAGAGCCTATAAAGAAGAAATTTTCAGCCTTGTTTGCATCAGTATAGAGAAGTCTTGGGGTTTCATCTTCATTCGTTGATGCATTTTACTTCTGAAGGGCCCTTGGATAAATACAACCCAAGGAGAACCTTTCCTTTTGCACACCCTCCTCCTCCATGTTCTTTTCTTCACAATGTCCCAATTCCAGCAGAAGAGATGGCGACTGTGTCAACAGTCAACACTTTTGTCCTCAGCAATACATGGACTAGGGCGAGGGCACCCTGCAAAGAAGTAGGAGTTGTAGTTTTGAATCTTCTCAGGTTTAGGATGGAATTGATTCCTGATCTCTCGCATCTTGAGATGTATCCCTGTAACTAGCCTTTTGCAAACTGTGAGCCCCTCAAATCTGTCACTGAATTTTGTAGAGCTTCTAGGGAGAAGAAACTCACAGGCTCGGCATTGCAAGCAGATCAAGATGTTTCCCTGCAACCTTGCTGCTGGCTCTTGAGTACTAGGGAAAGGCGGGAAGCTCTGGATCAGACCTGTGTTTAGCGTTTCCTATTGCAGTGCTCTGCAGAGCTTTCTGCTTGGCAGGGGCAGAAAGCAGGTTGCCAGCTTATCTTTCCACACCTACCTCTTTTAAGCATGCATGAGCCCCTGAATCTGAGGTTTGGATGCCACTAATAGAGTGCAGCAACTAAACTATTGTTGATTCAGGCACTCCTTGTGCCCTGAAAGAAATTGTGATAACTGTTCTCTTGAGCTAAGTTCCCTGGGTGGTGTTTGTGTATGTGCATAGGTGCATGTAGCGTACCTTTAGCCTCAAGGCTGTCGTGGAATCTTAAACATGGATAATCTTCCTTTTGCAGCATAATGATACATATTGGAGTTCCTAACAGAGATTGTTGTGAGCCGGGGGGAAAAGATGGTTAACTATTTTGGGGAAGGGGATTTTTTTTCTTGTTTAAATGTTATTTATAGGGAAAAGGAAAAAGTGGGGAATTCTGAATGTCACTGAATATCAGTGCAAATTGTGAGCTGTGGTTTGTTTATGATACATATTCCTCTAAACAATAAATGCATAGTTTTAAAATTTGCTTCCTCCACTAGTTGGTTTCCGATGTTCAGAAGCACTGTAGGAAACGCCTACAGGCCCGTGTGTTAAAATGCATGGCTGCCTCATTCCTCCGTCCTGCATTGACCTGTACCCTGGCTAATTCCGTCCACTCTGCAGTGCGATGCGGTGGCTAGTGTCGCTAGTGCATGTGCCCATCCTATCTTGTCTTATCTTTGTCTGTCTGCCTGTCTGTCTTGCAGTTTTTGTCTGTGTGTATCTATTTGTAGATGAAGGGGCGGAGGATAAGGTGGGACCACTCCACCATTGCCTGGGCTGTGGGCCTGCTGCCAGCAGGGAGTGGCATAATCAGCTGACCCCCTCCATTTCAGTGTCTGTGCCCGATGATGAGCCCTACAATTCAGACGAGGAGTACTATGAACACCCTCTGTTCAGCTCACAGTGGGCTGGCTCTAGTACCCGTCCCAGTGCCACAGCGAAGAACAGAGTGGTCTTGTTGGGCCATGATGAAGGTGAACTGAACACGGTCCCGTTTTGTTCTTCTTCCCCTCTATCCACCTACCATCCATTACATTATATATGTGCCTGGGATTGCTGCTTTCTGGGGAGGGAAACCTAGTTATGTTTTCTCCCCACATGGAAGTGATGCCCCTCCAGCATCTCTCCATCTCAAAGTGAAGCTTCAACCTGAGCAATGAATGCAACTTTGGGGTCAGCAAAACCCAGCTTAAATCAGGGCTCTTTGTCTGCTGGCCTGACATATCGCAGAAGCAAAAGGAGCAGCTAGTTAAAAGAAGTGTTAAGCTAATTTGTTCTTTGTGCCAAGGAATAACTGCCAAGAACAGTGTGCGAAATAGGCCAAAAGATTTTTACTGGAGGTAAGTCAGTTGTTAACACAATGGAGAAAAAACCCCATGCCTGTGCCAAAGATAGCAGCAGAAGGTCTTTAATTCTCCAGTAGGCAGAGGAAATAAATTTTTACCCCAATATAAACAAACTACTTCAGGCAGTATTGGGTCATGTTTGATCTCCAGTTTTTTTTGTGGATGCATCCAGTTAACGCTGTGTCAGCTGACTGCAAACAAAGAGAAAACAGAACTTTACTTTTAGTGTATTTCTGTACTCTTTTTTTTCTATAGCCTGAGCACATCAGTATTATTTTATCAGAGTAGGTTACGTAAGAGTGAAATGGCTTTTGAGGAATTGAAGGAGAATCTATTTCAGTGGCTAAAAGGAATGCTGACTTCTTCTCCAAGGCAAAATAGATCCCCTTTCATCTCACAGCGTTTGTCTAACTCAATCTTGGGATACAGGAGATGAGGTTACAAACAGTACTGAATCCTCGAAAGGTTTGTGTCTCAGAAAGATGGAGATGTATACCTGAAATTGCTCACTGGATCATTTCAGGAAAACGAGAGCTGTTCAGAATTAACAGGGTTATATAGCCTAATACTGCAACAGCACCAGATCAATGCTAATAATTGAAGATTGTTAATGTCCGCATGTCTGCCTGAAGCTAGGGGAGGAAGAAAATCACAGGAGTAGCCTTTCTATAGCTGGGTGCCTGCAGCTGTACTTAACAGCACTCCTGGATTGGTTAATTCATGGGCAACTTCCTTTTCAGTCATATGCATCTACCTCTGGTGAAATGTAAGATGTCAGGAAGAAAAAAAAAGGAAATAAGCTGGATCATCAGCGAAAAGATAGGCATTATGAAACAGCTCTCCTCACTTGCTGCCTGTAAGCAAGCAGTCTGGCATAAAGTAGTGCTGCACAAAGGGAGTCTGTAGAATTCCTTCTTTAAGTCAGGGATAACTTTCTACTTTCGTGAAGAATTCGTTTTAATAATGTGGCATTATGTGAAGTGTCTCAGGAAATGGAGGTGTATACCAGAAATTGCTCAGAGTAAAATGAGAGGCTTTCCATAATTTTTTTTTTAATTGAAAAGGATGCACATACAAAACTACATAAAATTGGGGGGGAAAAACGTAAAGCTAGGTATAACTCAGGGCCTCTTGTAGCTGGACACCTGCTGTTCTGCCAGGCTGCTTTCACAATCTGTCCATGAGTAAATATCCCTGTAACTCTCAGGCATCAGTCCAGTTCCAATTCTGAATCTTCTGGCTTCTGTTCATTTAAGATACAGTATCTAACCTTATTTACATTTTTATATGTTATTAATAATGTGGTGTACTTTACATAGTGATATTTAAACCACTTTTTAAAGGCAGAACTGAAGTGGATGGTTGACAGTCTGGTTTTAACCAGGCCAATCTCAGGAGAAAAATCAAGCCCTTGTACTTTAATACCAAGAGACTGGGTATTCCAGCTTCAAAACCACTTCATTCTAAGTCTGATTCAGCAAAGTTCTTAAGCTGATGTGTGAGAACACATTTTAAACCCAGGGGGGTCATTAGGTTGATTGCAGCATGGCTGCCTGTCAACTGCTTAAGTATGTTGCTGAATCAAAGGTTTCGCATTTAATCCTGGCTTCTTATCATAAGGGATACTAATAGCACACAGTAATATCCAGTCTGAATAGCAGTGGCAGGAATACAGTCCAGAATGGAGACTCTGCTAATCGTTCTTCTGCCATGGGGTAAGTAAAGACAGCTCTTGCTACTATTATACTGATCCTAAGAGCCCCTAGGCTGAGTGATGTATTTTAGAAATTCAGATTAACAAATACTTATATCATTGGTTTTTTGTTTGGTTTTTGTTTTTACTTAATTGGTGGTGAGGACCTTGGGTGCTCGTGGGGAAACAGAAAATGAATTTCTTGTGTTAAATCTGTGATTTTCACATACAGAGTTCAGATGTCAGGCAGCCTAAGGGAGAAATTTGCTCAGTGTTGGAATCTTGGCTGAATTCTTGGCGAAACCATTAGTTATCAGCTATGCATAAGACTTATTAAGACTACAGAGGTGTATAAATATTTTGCCAAATCCAGGATCCATGTGCTAGATTGATTTGCTGGCATTTAGCAGACAGTATTGCTACAGTCAGTGGCAAGAAATTAATGCCTCATACCTTCCTCCACATCAACTGAATGTCTTGTACTGGAGCAAACAGCACATTTATCAGAAAAATATCAGTGAACTCTGAGCTTGTTGATGCACTGGTGTTGTCAAGGCCATCCATCATTCAATACCATCTCCATTTGCAATGAGTATCTGACCCACAGTCAGCTTTGGGAGAGAGATACCTGTAAAACACTTTCAGCTCTCATCTTACAGCATAAACACGCTTTTTTGGAGGAGACAGATTTTTTTGGTTTGGTTTGGTTTTTTCCCTAAGGAAAGTTCAGTTCTACAATGACTAAAAGGGTTGGATGCTAGTAGTCCTTTGATACACTTAAATCTAAAATGTTCAGAGCTGAAAGTGTTATGTAAAAGCAGTCCTGTTGAGCTGGGTGCTTGGTGTTTACTGTTGGTGTTGATGTCACCTCCTTTTTCCATCCCCAAGAAGAAGAACCAGTAAAGAGTCTGATGGCTGTGGAAATGAAACCTGCTGCTCCTCCTGGGAAGCAAGTGGGGAAAGAGCACGGGCCCACTGAGCCTTTGGATCAGGCAAAGGGCCTCTGTGAGGGTCAGTCGGATTCTGGTTTGGAGGCCAAAGTGTGTCATGAAGACAAAGTGACAAGTGTGGCATCCAGCAGGGAGAGTGTTACCACTGTGGCGGAAACACCCCTGAAGGACACCTCTCCTTCCTCAGCTGAGGAAGGTGTGTCCTCCTTAGGTTTGCATGTGTTTGCTGCCAGTGAATCCTTCTCCAGCTTTCTCCAGTGCTTTCCAAGGCTGTTTCATTTCCTGTTCTTCCCATTTGTTAGTATGACTGCTCTTATTATGCTTGAAGAGTGTGTAGCAGATCATATGATTGCATAGGTGCTGTATGACAACATGGTTTCCCACCGCTGTGGCTGAATCCTGATTTTTTTACTTTGCCATGATAAAATATGCTTTGCAGCTAAGCTGATTCCTCTGCATAAGTCTTTTTCCCTCATCTCAGATGTGTTTGCCAGTCACATTGCTAATCTGTGTATATTTTTTTCTGTTTGGTGCAGAGATTCATCTGCTTTGCTTTCAAAAAGTAGATTTATTGACTTGGACTACAATGTAATGAGCCTTAAACTGTAGAAATGTTTTTATTTGCAGCGTGCAGGTTTTTTGTTTGGTTTCCTTTTTTTTTTTTTGGTTTGGTGATTTGTTTGGTGGTTTGGTTTTTTTTGATGTGTGCTTAAGTGCATTCTGGTTTAGCTTCCCTAAAGTTATTGCTTCTTATCCTTGCCAATCACTGCAGTCCACCCCTCCTCTCTTTGATCATTGCCAGAACTCTGATTTTTTGTGTCTTGCCTTACTACAGATGTTTAACCCTGCTGGAGTGCCTTGGTCAGGCAAAACCTTTATCACTTCCACTGGAATATTTGCCTTCATAGTGAAGTTTAGGATTGAGTCCATAGGGTGAAGTTCTGCTCTGCTTACTGAACAAAATATTTACTGCGCTTTATTCTCTTTCCGTATGTAAGAACTAGGCTTCAAGATTTTCCTTTTAGTGGTACTTCTCTTCAGCCAGTGCAATATTATATGGGGTAGTGATGTACCCATTCAATACCTGGCTAAGAAATGCTGCATTTGTGAGGCTGGTGTTGTGGCTGGCCCAGCTAAAGAATATTAATTTCCTTTGGCAGTCAGAATATGTTTTTGATACCATTGGTATTATTCATTTGCACTACAGTAAGATGCACAGAAGGATGCATAAGGAAAGGCAGTAGCTATTTAATTTCAGTGAAATGAGGATGACATCAGCTTGATGGCCATGTTTTTATACTTCATAGAGTTTGCAAGTAAGACACCAAGTGTAAAAATATAAAGGAGAAAAATTACTGTAGTTGGCCTCCCCTTTTTATATCTGTAGAGTTTAGAATGGCAGTTGCGTTTTGTCTATATGTTAACATATGCGACTGTTTCAATGGGCAATACTTTGATACTAATTGTTCTAAGGAATTCAGATTCATCAGACCAAAAATGCGGATTTTAAATCAGAGATGAGGATATTCAGAGTTGGCCCAACGCTTCTGGTAACAAGCTTTAGAAAAAACTCATAAAACTTCTTTTTACAGATCACTGGAGAAAGTTCTGCCCCATTCTAAAGTATCTGTCTTCATATTTTCTGCAATGGGAAGTTTTCCATATGATAGGAATCATTATTTTCCACAGGATATTAAAAAAGGACAAGCTATTAATGATTAACAGAGTGTGTATAAAAAGAACTTAGCTAGGTATTACTCCCTAAAAGTATAGTGACAGACTGTAAGAGTAGCATTTTTAGTTTCAAATTAACTTAATTAGGGCCTGATCTACAGTCATTGAAATATGCCAAGTATTCTTTGATTTCAGTCCTCACTAGCTGAGGATGGCTGGCCATTTTGAAAACCAGACCTTCAAGAGCTAGGACTATTATTAGCACTGTTGCTGATTTACACAGACTGATTTCATGACAGCACTAAATGTCAAAAGTTGATACAATTAAAAAACCATCCTCTTCTGACACTGTAAGAATCTTTTGTGTGCATTATTTCTTTGGTTTAGGCTGCATGTAGAAGAAAAAAGTAAAATAGAGACAGAAATGTATAACTATGTATGTTTTAAATGTCAGCAACATACAGAGATCACAGAATCACAGAATCTCTGTGATTGGAAGGGACCTCTGAGATCATTGAGTCCAACCAAATAAAAAAAAAAAAAAACCACCCACAAACCAAACCCCATACCAAAAACACCCCACCACACCCTGATAATCTTGGGCACTAGAGCATACCCCAAAGAGCCACATCTGCACGTTTCTTAAATACCTCCAGGGATGTGACTCCACCACCTCCCTGGGCAGGCCTTTCCAGTGCCTGATCACTTGACCACTCTTTCAGTAAAGTAATTCATCCTAATATCTAATATAAACCTCCCCTGCCGCAACTTCAGACTGTTTCCTCTGGTGCTGTCATTATTCTCTTGGGAGAAGACGCCAACCCCCATCTTGCTAGACCCTCCTTTCAGGTAGTTGTAGAGGGCAATGAGGTCTCCCCTCAGTCTCCTCCAAACTAAACTAAACTGTACATGCCCAGATACTGCTAATTGGACTTAATCTTGCAGACTTCACTAACTCAAGACTAACAAAAGTTACAGAGTCCAGCAAAGCATATCAACGAAGTGAGAATTACTTGTGGTTTTACTGTTGTATACAAACCACGAAGATGAGGAATTCACATGAAATCATCTCATTTCAGTGGTTATGTATTTGTATTTGTACAACTTACATTTTCACTATGAAACCTCATATAGTGAAAGGAAACTAGGGTTTAACACTTTAAAGCAGATTTCTAGGTGGATGGCTTTGCTGCATGTTTGCATCTTTCTCCCTCTCCTTTCCATCATTCATACCAAGATGTTGTTGTAAGCCACATGACTGCCTGCCTGTAAGTGCTTTAAATAATTTTGTTGTAAAACCCAAACAAACTACTTCAGATTTACTTGCAGCCACGAAGATGGAATTCCACGTCCAGGAGGGCGCACGCCCTTTTACAGCAGAACCATTAGACACAAAGCAACATGAATCTGTGAAAGAGAGTAAGACTGGTGAGCAACCTAAACATGATGCCTTAGTTCCACAGCCATCAAAAACAGAGGTTATGGATAAAACAAGCAAAGACAAAATGCCTTCACCTCTATCAGAACAGATCTTGGAAACTGAATCACAAAAGAAAAGGGAAGCCAATTTTGCTGAATCTGCTGCCAAGCTTCCTGCTTCTCAAGAACAAAAGGACTTGTCCTCTGAACTGCCTAAAGAGAGCAAAATAGAAGAAAGGACTGCAGATGTGCCCTCATCATCCATGAAAATTAAAGACAACCTTAAAGGTGTCGAAGCTCTTGCCATCAGCCATGGTGAAATTTCTTTGTTGCCATCAGAACCCAAGGCAGAAGCGGCCAAAAGTGAACTTCCTTCAGGCCCCTCTCCCACCGTTCCCCAGGAGCTTCCACTCAAAGACAGTTTCAAAACAAAACTGGAACCCACTGACCAACTGTTTGCCAAAGATCTCACTAAAGATGAACAGATCCACAGGACACTAGCTCTACAAGAAGTCTCAGCAGTAACTGTAGATGGCCTGAAAACACCGAGCACCCAGAAAATCCCTGCTTGGGGGGAGGAAAAGGATATGACCAAGGATGAGAGTGATGAGGAAGAAAGGTATGATTTCTATGATAAAGGGGAAGCTCAAATATTAGATGATGGTAAATTTACCACAAAAGCTGAAGTTAAGACTCTTTCCCTAGACAAAGCAGATTTTCAAAAAGATGATGAAGCTAAAAAGTCACCCGATAGTCTCAAAGCAGAAAAACAAATGGACCAAAGTGGGCTCCCAGCGACAGTAGACATGAAAATGGAGGTTCAGACAAAAACACAGGTATCCCCATCCAAGTTAAGCCATGAACTGACCCTTGAGAAAACAGTAGAGCACCCTGATACCACTCAGTTATCCAGAATAACAGATAAAGCCCTTGAGGCACCAAGTTTAACTGCTGACAAGACCCCTACTCCAGGACTTTCTCAAGAGAAAGATGTTAAAAAAGATAGCAAGGAGGATAAGACAAGTGCTTCATCTCCTCAGCAAGCGAAAGAAGAGGAGGATCGATCAGGAATGTCAAAGTATTTTGAAACCTCTGCTCTGAAAGAGGATGCCTTCAAAGCAGATGCTCTTAAACAAGGCAGTGATTACTATGAGCTAAGTGACGCTAAAGAGAGTGTGTATGAGCCTTATCGGACAGATCGACTGATACCTGAAGACAAAGAGGAAGAAGAGGAAGAATTACAGACAGAGTTGAATCAGCTGCAGAGTGGGCCAACTCATGAAATAGGGTACAGCACCCTGGCTCAGAGCTATACACCAGACAAATCTGAAGAACCAAGTTCCCCAACAGAAAGAATGTTCACTATTGACCCCAAAGTCTATGGGGATAAGAGAGAACTGCACAATAAAAATAAAGATGACCTAACTCTGAGCAGGAGCCTGGGACTTGGGGGAAGATCTGCAATTGAACAGAGAAGTATGTCTATTAACTTGCCCATGTCCTGCCTGGATTCAATAGCTCTAGGATTTAGCTTTGGTCGTGCACATGATCTTTCTCCCCTTGCTTCAGATATCCTAACTAACACTAGTGGAAGTATGGATGAAGGCGATGACTACTTGCCAGCAACCACACCAGCATTGGAGAAGGCCCCCTGCTTCCCCATTGATAGTAGAGAGGAAGATGAGCACATTGAAGAAGAAAAAGCAACGGCAGAAGAAAAAGTCCAGCCTGAGACCTTGGTTGAATCACCTTTCCTGGCCAAAGAATATTACAAAAATGGGGCTGTCCTGGCTCCTGACCTGCCTGAAATGTTAGACTTAGCAGGGACAAGATCAAGATTAACCTCTGTAAGTGCAGATGCTGAGATGGTGCAGAAGAAGTCAGTTCCTTCTGACACTGTTTTGGAAGACAGCAGCACAGCCCTGCCACCTGTGACAGATGAAAACCACATAACTCTAAAAGCTGAAAGTCAACTAGAAGACTTGGGCTATTGTGTTTTCAATAAGTACACAGTCCCGCTCCCTTCTCCAGTTCAGGACAGTGAGAATTTAACGAGTGAAACCTGCCCTTTTTACGAAGGCACAGATGAGAAACTGAGACGTGGCCTGGCTCCTGACCTGTCTTTAATAGAAGTGAAGCTGGCAGCAGCTGAAAAATCCAAAGAATTCCTCAGTGAAAAAGACCTAGGTCAGCATGCCCCCGGTGAGTCCATTCTGGCAAGGGACTTTGAGCAGGAGAAAAAAGAGAAGCTGGATACGGTGCTAGAAAAAAGTGAAGATCAAGTTGACACTAAAGTGATCTATCCTGTCAAAGGTGCAGAGCCAGAGAAGACAAGACCTGAGGCAATATTAGAAATGAAAGAAGAAAGCGTGGCTGATAAAATTCAGGTAACGGATGATACCATGTATGACAGAATATCAGCTTCAGAGATAGCAATAGGAAAGGATGCTGTTTCTTTGTTGGTGGAGAAGGAGGAGAAGATTCTTAGTGTTGTTCCTGAAGTAGCTGAGATGGAAGCTCCAATAAAACCAGATTACAATGCTATAAAGCACGATTTGGAAGTGGCTGCAATGAGAGCTGACCAAGAATATCAGAGTCAGTTCGATGCTAAGATCAGTGAGGTTGTTGACAAAGACTTTGTGAAAAGAGCAGAGCCTGAACTCAGAGATACTCAACAGAAAGATTTGACCATCTTGTCCAGAGAAACAAAGGATGAAGATGGGCTTTCCAAGATTGAGCCGAGTTATGTGAAAGACAGCACCAAACTGTCTGAAATAGAAATTAAGGAAAAAGTAACTAAGCCTGATCTGGTACATCAAGAGGCAGTTGATAAAGAAGAATCTTATGAATCTAGTGGAGAGCATGATCAAACCCAAGAAGGTTTGAATGGAGAATCCTTGAAACCAGAGGATGTCAAAGCAGAAACTCCAAAACCTCTCATCTCTAGGGAAGAGGTGCCTGCACAGTTACCAGCAAAGCAGCCTTCTGTGGAGCTCCTCATTCCAAAACCTGAGCCGATCCAGGAAGAGCCTGCTGAGATTCAGATGGAGAGCATACCACAGCCTGCAGAAGGCACTGAAAAGATTCCTGATACAGCTGTGAAACCTACGGAAATCCAAAAGCTACTGCCATATAAAGTGGAAGCTGGGTCCACAAAAGCAGAAGAACATGAGGAAGAAGAGGTGGAAGTAGATCAAGAAGCAAAGGAAGAGGATAAACACCATCTTATGTCAGAAATGCCTCCAGAAATAGACTTTGGGAAACCTACTGCTGAAGAAATGCTAGCCAAGGGTAGCCCAGAAGCACTGCCTGAACTGAAAGGCATTATTGAATCAGTGGTAACAGTAGAGGATGACTTCATCACAGTGGTGCAGACAACAGTTGATGAGGGTGAATCTGCTTCTCACAGTGTGCGCTTTGCTGCTACTCAGCAGGAAGACATCGAAACAGGGGGCTCCCAGGCTGAAGAGGAGCTGGAGGTTGAGGAAGTGGCTGGCATTCAACTTGAGCCCAAGGAGGGCTCCCCAGAAGCTCCTGCTTCACCCCAGAGAGAGGAAATCCCGCTCACTGACTACAAGACAGAGACATGTGATGATTACAAAGATGAAACAACAATCGATGACTCCATCATGGACACAGACAGTCTCTGGGCAGATACTCAAGGTGTGCATTATCCTTTCTATTTTGTCTGTTAAGTATTTTTGCTTCCAGATCATAACGATCAAGACCCAAAATTATTATAGTTGTAATAGTAACCTCAGCATGTTTCAGAAAAATGGTAAAATAGTCTGCCTTTTTTTTATTAATCCATCTGCTCTATCTTCAACTATTTTTCCTTGCTCCGCTGCAGTATTGTTAACATTTGTTACTAATCTTTTGTTTGTTGTTATAATTTGCTCTGATCCTACAGATGATGATAGGAGCATCATGACTGAACAGTTAGAAACTGTTCCTAAAGAGGAGAAGGCAGAGAGAGAATTGCGAAGATCATCTCTTGATAAGCATAAAAAAGAGAAACCTTTTAAAACTGGGAGAGGCAGGATTTCCACTCCTGAAAGGAAAATAGCTAAAAAGGAACCTAGCACACTCTCCAGAGATGAAGTGAGAAGGAAAAAAGGTTCATTTAAAACTCCCTATTACAATTATTTTATTTTTAATTTTTTTTTATTTTAACTGTTGTACAGTACTATCTGATTACTCTGTAATAGATGATGTGCACCTTAACAGTATTAACGGTAGTGCTTTTTAATGAGAACACTGTACAATTGTATGAAGAGCCATGTGCAAGGCTCACTGCTCCATTGGTCCTGTTTCAATTATAGGCATCCCCACTTATCACTGGATAACACATCTGAGATTAATGCACCTGTGCTCCCCCTCACCTCACTTAGGATTCAATCCCCCCAGTAGAAGTGACGCATCAGGATGGAGCCATGGAGCAGTGGGCCTGCTTCTTGATGTATTATCATATGAAACTGTTTGCTGGTTTTTTTCCTGATTCTATGTTTTTGTGTTTTCTTGTCCATAGCAGTGTATAAGAAAGCTGAACTTGCTAAAAAAACTGAAGTTCAGGCCCACTCTCCCTCCAGGAAAATCATTTTAAAACCTGCTATCAAATATACTAGACCAACTCATCTCTCCTGTGTTAAACGGAAGCAGACAGGTGACTGCGTTCTGTTCAGTTATGCAATGTGGCTGGCAAACATAGATATAATTTTTTTTTTTTTAAATCTCATGGCTGTAGCAGCTTCTCTATTTTTTTTTATTCTTCAAGAATATCAATCTTCACAGATAGTATTGCTTTTTTTAGTGTTTTGTATCATTTTTTTTTCTTCTTTCATTATTGGTATTTGTTTATTTATTGGAGGCCATGATCATGTATGCTTGTCATCGCTCGGATCTCCAAGTGCTGTGGTTGTAACTTGGCATTGTGCTTATAGTGTGGTGTTGTAGGAATCTCTACTCATCTTTTTTTTTTTTTTTTCTTAATTATGCTTTTTGTGGTTTTTTTTTTCTGGTGGGAAAATGTTGACAGCTTAAACCATGGTATGCATTTCCATTATTTTGCTTTTTTACTCTCATGCATAATAAGGAGTGTTTCAGATTTATATTTTGTTGATTGATGTTATCTGCATTGACACTTCCCAATCTGTCACTGATGTTTATGCTGTACAGTCAAAATCCACAGGGGGAATCCAGCCACATGCAGGATGAAGCTGAGAGAAGAAATCTGGGCTCACACTACGAATGCATTCCAAGCAGAAATCTTAATATTTGGTAGAGGAAGATGAAAGGATGAAAGAAATTATTCCTGTTATACATTGATAGGTGTATAATTATTTAGAGAACCATAAATAACACTTTCAGCATTTTCATCATATTACTTGTTGTTACTGTGAGTTCAGGGTGGAAAGCTGAACATCTTGACTTTTCTGGTGATGTTAGAAAAAAAAAAAAATCCAAAAAGAGGCCAGGTTTTCTGTCATGTAATATAGCCGCATGCTACAGTGCATGAGTGAAACTAGGGCTGTTGAGAGAAGAAGCATGCACAGCAATGCAGAGCTGCATAGGCCTCTTCTCATGGCTTAGAAATTAAGAACCCATCCTATAGTTAAACAGTGCAATATCAAAAGTGTTCCTAAGAAGCCATTCCCAGCCAGTTTTGCACCAATGAGTCACTCCTGTTATAAATTCAGACCAGTCTTGATATGGAGGTCTGACTAGTGAAAATAGAATGAAAGGATAGTTATGTCAGGTGGCTTTAATATTGTGCCCCAACTGTATGAAGTGTGTATTGCCCCCATTAAGAAAACCAAACTAAATACTCAGTCCCATCGCCTTTCTGCTGGGAGAGAATCTGGTGGTTTTATTTCTCCTCTCAGGGGAAGCAGAGCCAGGGAAGGACAGGCTGATCCAGGCCCCTCTGTACTGCAGTGATGGGCTGTTCTAACTTGCACTCTGGACCAGAACTACCTAAAAACGAGGAATTTTAAAAAGGGATTAAAACAACTCTTCTTGCTCTTTCATTCAGCTCTTTCCAGGATCTGGAATTTAGAGGGACATTGTTTTTCTCCCATTTTCCTTTATGTGAAAGATAGCACTGTTTCTTGAAGCCAGTTTTGACTGTCAGCGAGCCCTATTTGGAATGGTCTTATCAACTTTAATGATACCTGGCCAGTGGGGCCCCACCAAAAGTCCCTCGCAGTGTAGACAATTCAGCTTTGAGTGTGTTGCAGTCAGTTAAAACCTCCATGTTGCATTTACTGTGACTTTAAAACAAAACATGCCCAGTCAAAAGATACAATTGTCTACCGAAAAAAGTTCATATTTGCTCCTATTTTCTGCATAGTGGCCTGAGAAATGACATCTTTCCTCTATTTCCCCTCAATACAAAAAACAAATCCCATGTAAAGCACTGGCAAGTACAGGTAACTTACAGTGCCATATCCACAAGGAAGAGACTGCTTTTTAAGAGACTCATCCTTGTCATTTTAAAAAGAAACTGCATAGGCAGCTCTGAGGAAAGAGTTGTGAAATCTTTGCCTAGAGTGGTGTAGTTCCACGAATGAAAACCCAATTGGACTTGTGTTTCGTTAGTGGCTCTGAGGTGCCACTGCAGTTTGTGCCATCAGAGGAGCGTTTACAGTGGCAAGGCCGGGACAATTACCTGGTCACTATGTGATAAGCTGCTGTTCCTCCTCTTCAATTCTGGTGTCACCCCCTGAGGTCATCCATGTTTGCCGTGTATTTAAACTGGCAGGAGATCCCGTAGAGATCTTTTGTTCAGATGGAGAGGTTGTGGTGCTTTCAGGTAAGTCAGCACAAGCAGCACAGCTATTCTTTCCACTTCGTAGTGGTGGCTGCTCAGGGTTCAATACGACGGGAAGGGGGAAAGAAGCTATTTGCAATGATTTAGAAGAGATGCCAAACAGACCAAAAGAAGTGGTGAAATGTGATGCAGAAGGGCTGTGTTGTCCTTATCCCTATTACAAATTCAGAAGAACTGAAGTAGGCAGTTATATATTCTTGTCCCCACCACAATCTTTCTCTCCTACTCCTTCAATTTAAAAAGAAAAAAAACCACCAAAAAACAGCAATGAAATTATATTAAGAGGGCAGAACTAGAGTGGAACATGTGGCAGAAAACCAGGGATCTCCTCATCACACCTGGGAACTGCACAGGGAAAAGAGAAAATAAATTGGTTCCATCCTGTAGGTTGTGTTAGGATTGGTTTACAGCTGGAAGATAATTGGGTTTACAGCTAAGGTGCCTGCTGTCCTGCTTCTGCATTTACTAAGGGCATCCTGGCACAGATGCCTAAAGATTTCACATCTAGCTTTTGTGTAGCTCCTGAGCAGCAGGGTTGGGCTGAAACTAATAACTTTATGAAAAGCTGACCCATTTCAAAATTTTTCATAAGGGTGAAATCCAAGTCAGAGAAAAATCTTACCTCAAACCATCTTGTTTCAGACAAATGAAATACTGAATTAGCATACTTGATGTCCCAGGTATCATTTGAATTGCTCAAGTCTGAGGGCTTCATTGAGCCATGGCACACTGACCTTGTTGACAAAACTAGGATGATAATTCAACAGCGAATCTTTCCATTAGGAATGTTGGCTAATATTTTGAACAGTGGTGATTTCAGGGACCTCTCAAAATTCTCATTTGAGGGTTACTTAAAGGATCCTGATTTTTACAGGACGTTCCTGAATATCAGGATTCTAAGGTGTCTGGTGATTGACCTTCAGAACTAGAGCTTCTTATAGTTGTCAGCTGTTTCTTGAACTTTTTACTGTAGTTTCTAAACTTCTAGGAACATGAATGCAAATTTTTTATTTGTTTGAAACATGTAGAATACCATTTTACTTCAAGTATGATGAATGTAGGACATTTTAAAGGCAGGTACTTTTCTGCGGACAGTTCACTGAGAGTAATTCACTGGGTAATTGCTTTGCACAGTAATTCCAAGGCTTTTAATTGTTCTAACAAGTACAAAATGTACTAAGTGGAAATGCTTATTATTATTGTTTTTAACTCTCAAGTCTTTCTTTGCATCTCTCAGCAGCAGGTGGTGAAACAAACCAGGCTCCTGCTGTATTTAAACAAGCGAAGGAAAAACTCTCAGTGAGTAAAAACACATCTTATCATTTGTCTTTATAAACTCCTTTTGTCCTTGTTTCAGATCTTTTTGTGTTAATTTAATAAGTAATTGTGTGTTCCATTTAATATTTGTGTTCCATTTAAATTTTGTTTGCCATATTCATTATTCACTTAAAGGGCTAATTAAAACCAACTTTCCTGAATAACTTCTGAATTGCAGTCCCAGGTAATAGATGATGCCAGTTTGCAGATCCACAGGGGGTGCACAGACTCCAAAGTGCAAGAGCTGGATGTTGTTCAGCATTTTGAGCCAGGTCATCCTCTGGGATGTACTGTATACCTTGGCCCTTTCTGCAGCACCCAACTCATACTACCACCTTGCTTGACTGCTATGCAGGCAGAAACCTTCCCCCTCGATGTCTTCTGATGCACTATTACATACCTGTGCATTCTACACAGGTCATGCCTATGTAAAAGTTACTGGCCAGTAGCATTTTATATGTGGTTAAGTGCTTTCCGAATGGCTGTTTCCTGGACCACTGATTTTTCTCTGTATCTAACACAACCTGACAGTTGTGTGCCCTGCCTGCTCTGCAGGCAGTTCTGGTCCCTGTGAGTCCCTTTTCTTCTGAGCTTCCTTCAACAAATACTGCAGTGCCTCTCCACCCTGCTCCCATGCTGACCCTATGCTCTTCAAGTTCCACCACTCCAAAATCCTCAGGAAACCAAATTCCTTTTACTATCCCCTGTGCAACTATTTTTACATGACACTGACACATGCTGATTCACATCTGCAGCATGACAATACTTTGTCATTGTTAGCCATCATTAACGATGTAGAAGTTCATTAGGATTCCTCTAAATTTCCTAAGATCTTTCATAGCTGATATGTTTCATCTGTCTAACCAGATCACAAAATTCTTTGGGGAACAAAAGACTCTGGCTCATAAAGTGCTGCACATTGTTTATGAATCGTAAGAAATTCTTAATGATGATAGCAATGTAACTGATTTAGAGGAGCTGTGAAATTTAGACATGAATTCAGCTATGGATTCTGGGATTTCATGTGTTTTTTCAGGTCTGACCCATTTCAGCTCATAACTGGGAAACTGCTAGAGCTTCTTTACTAGTACAGTAAGAAATATCTGGGCAAATTTCTGCTCTGAGTCAACAGTATGGTTTATTACTGTCTTTTCCTGGGGGATGATCAACACTTACTCAATACTAGCCCATTTTCAGTCATCTCTATTCATGGAGTGCTCCAAGTACAAGCACTGCAAAATCATTCTCTGAAATTATCTGCTTTTTATATACATTTCTTCTTTCTGCTTCTTACGTTATGGCAAAGATCAGAAGTCTGTCCCCATGCTAATTTTCTCCCCCTGTTGCCTCACTTCTCTTATTGCCACACTATTGTATCTCTCAGACATTTTATATTCTGTGCCATGGCTTCACCTCTGCTTTTATAAAGACCTCTCCCTTCTTCTTGTATTTCTCCCTGATTTTCATCTTTTATGTTCTTCAAGTGCAGCCTTTTCCTCTCCACTGGAAGTAATTGGTAATGTTAGATCCAACCGGATCAGTTTTATCAGCCATCTTCAAACTACAGTTTACATACTACTTTGCAGAACCAGTTCAGGAAAGACTAAGCAGTTCCATCTGCTGGAAGGAGTTGTGTACCTGCAGTAGTGAGATGGGAACCATCAGCCATGTGTTAGGACCAGCTCTAAAATTAAGTAGAGGCTTCTGCATATCCCTTAGTTTTACTCAAGATTACACAGATATCTGTCCTGTGGACAGCTAGTACTTCCAGCAACGTGAGTTATAACAGAGGCCAAAGGTCTTTACTATCAGAGAATAAGAATAGTTTTCTGGGTAAAGCACTGTCAGGGATTGAGGCATGTGGTTTCTTTGCTTGCTCTACAAGCCTTGAGCTTGTCACTGAAATCTGGTTGGGCCAGATTCTGCTGCTATTACTGATGCTAAAATGTGCCTTGCTCCCTAAATAACACTGAGGGTATCTAGACTGTGATAATCTTGGAACATTAGCTCAAGGTCATGCCTTTTCACAAGCTGTTCCATTAAAAGATCCCGGTCTTGTCCATCTTTAGCAGCACCATTAGATGCACATATTCACGGAGGGCACTCTGCAATATGAGTGAAAAGAATGAGGTCTCTATGTTGTGCTTAGAATCTTAATCTGTAAGAATTTTCCAGTCTTATTAGGGGAAATGTTTTGCATGACCTGCAAGTTGAAAAAGATGAAAACCACTGAATGAACATTTGAGCCTCAAACTGTGCATTCTTAGGTGTATATTAAACGCAAAAAAAAAGCAGGTGAAAGATGTTTGCAGAATATCTGCTTCTTGGAGCCACCCAACATAGATAACCCTGCTTCCACAGAATTCGGGCATCAATAAATGCCTTAGTGGACTTGTAAATATGGCCCAAAGTTTCACAAGTGGATGGGACCCATAAATGGAACTATGACAAATCAAAGTCTGGAAAAACCTTTGATGTGACAGAAACGCATGTTGTTCAGTTTCTGATAAAAAATAATTATTTACTGATTTTATTCTGTGTGTTCTCAGACAGTGAAATAAGTATTAAAGAGACATAAATATGTTGCAAAATTCACTCTAGTAATATATTCTTGCTAGTGAAGCAGTTCCATCCTTCAAAGTAATTTCTTGTCTTGCTCAGTAGAGCTACTTGGTATGGATGCTGATATCCAGCAGAAGTCTCTGGGCTGTGTTGTAGGACTGGAATTGTTTGTTTCACAGTTCTGCAACTCTTTATCACGTTGATGACGTCATGGATGACATTCAGCACACCAGCCTCAGTTTTCTGTAGGCTGGATATGTAGCCTAAGCCAGATGCTCGTCAGTAGAGAGCTAACAACTCATTCTTTTCTCATTTTCTACAGACAACTTAAGGAGTTTCTGGAAGTCAAGAAAGTCTAGGTGACTGAATTAGATCCAATGCCAAATTTTTCATAGCTAAAATTCTGTACCGAATCTCATAATTACAGGCCCAACGGGGTCAGTGCTATGCATAACTTCATGCTTGTATGAATGCAGAGGAATCATGACTGTATTGCCAAGATAACAGCTTTGCAGTTATTCTTTGTAGTATCAGTTATACCCACGGGAGAAAAAAAAAATGTTGCATGAGTAAGTAGCCCTATTCTTATTCAAGGAAATTCCTTTTTACAAAGCGGTTACATGCTCCTAAGTGTCAACAAAGAATTTTCAGTCTGTCCTATCAATGTTTAATTGTTCTTTCAATGGGATAATATCATTATGTAGAATCAGACAAGTAATCACAATGACATATCATGTCAGTCTTTCCATCATATACGAGCTTCCTCATCCCAGATCTCCATATTGTCACTTTATAGTGACACCAAATGCACAGAACACAGTGTTGGGGCGCATTAGGGATTTTGTGTGTACACAGTAGCACAAGAAGCAATACTGTCAGGCCATTCTGCCATTGTGGGAATACTGGTTTAACTTTGCTTTTACAGTTACCACTGTTTTATTCTTGACTGTAGCTGGAGGGATATATTTCAAATGCACAACAGTTTTAAAGGACTAAGAGCTCTTGTTGCTCCTGTTGTTTTGCACTTGCTTTTCATGCAGCCAACCAGCAGTTGTACCAGTTAAATGCCATACCTGGTACCAGTTTTGTCCTATTAGCACAAGACAAAAATAGCATCTGCAGGAAAAGGCACTTCCTAGAATCAGTAACTTTCTCCAGACCCACACAGTTTCAGTCAAACAACACAGCACTAAAACTTCCGTGCTTATCAGAACCACAAAGACACCATTAGCAGACACGGGAAAAGTATTAATTCTTAGCTTGCCTTTTTTTTTTTGGTCCCTGTAGCATGTGTTTTCCTTTTGTCCGGCTTCATGTTCTGTTTTGTTTTGTTTGTTTTCTCATAACTAGACTGCCTCTTTGTCAAAGATCCCTGCCTCAAAGTCTAGAGCAAAGTCATTGCTTCCTCCAAGACCCAGCTCAGCTTGTTCGTTAACTCCTAAAAGGGCCACTTTTCTCGATACAGACAGTTATTATGTACGGCCCTCCTCAGCAGGCCCAAGAGACTGCTTGCCCTGCTCAAAATCAGATCCTAAGGTAAGGTAGAAGAGTTGGTAAAGAGAGTTAGCTTGGAGCTGCGTAGGTGAATTCCATGGATCACATTGTCTCACCACTGAATTTGAGTAATTCTCTGTGAAGTTTACATAGGATTACATATATCCTGTGACAGGAAAATTGATTATCAGGCTACAAGATTTGAGCTACAAAACTAGTAAAAACAACGGAGATTGTCCAGAGGAAACATAAGTGAAATAATTTATAACTAGAAGGACATATCTTCTTTCTATTGATGATGTGGGTACTGCTTCATTGACTGCTAAGAAGTTGCACTCATTTGCATGTGGGTAAGTGGCAAAGAACATCAGGATTAATTTGCCTTCCACGTTTAAAAAATGTAATTTTTAACCAGTTATTATTCTCTGAAAGCAAATCCTCCCAGTGTAGGAGAGTACAGTTCTAATCACCAGCAATAAGAGCGGAAGCCAAATGCTCTAGAAGCCTAATCTAGTCTATGCATGGGACCATGTTAAAGAAGTTGCAGTATAAATTTAAGGAGATATTTGGCAATCCATCCTAGCTTCCCCATGTTTACATTTCACTTGTTTTTCAATTGTACTTAATCGTTAGTTGATGACTGTCCCCATTTTAAAACTATTTTCACTATTGACTTCCATTTTTTGCATTACACCATCATGGTATTTGCCTTTGGGAGTACTATCTGCTTATGCCAGACAGTCTTTGGCTGCCCATCCCATATATCCAAAAATATTCTAACATGTATGTCCGTTGCTCTAACCCTGCTAAAAAGAAGCTATCTGCCGATTTCAGAAAAGTAAAAAAAAAGACAAGCATGGAAGGAAACAAGAGAAGACACCATGACTAACAGTCCTGCACTCAAAAAATAAGCCATAGCTAAAAATTTTTCTCCAGAAAAAAATTACAAGTTAGTGTTTGAAAATGCAAAAATCATGCATCACCTAACAATAGTGTGGGGTGTATTCTGCACACCAGTACTGAAACTACGTTGCAGGCAAATTTACATAAGAATTTCACACCTGCAATACAGAGAGTTTTTTTACTTTCACTTGCACTAAAAAAGTGCTGTTCGTTATTAAGAACCAAATGAGGAATCCATCCATATTTAGATCAAGAGTATCTGTATCTGTCTGAAGTAGCTTAGAGGATGACTATTGGGTGTTTTGATGCAGTGAAGAAGCACTAGGGAGCTAAGTGGAGTCTGGGAGGTGGCTGGATCCCCACAGCTTCCTGTAAATGGGCCCATAGGATGAGGTTTCCTCCACTGTGTATGTGTGGAGAGAGTATATGTATATGTGAGAGAAATCACAGCCCAGAGGGTGAATTTTGAAAACTAAACCTTTCTTTTTAATTTTGCTACTATTAGGATGGAGTAAGCAAGAGTCCTGAAAAGCGTTCTTCTCTACCAAGACCTTCCACTATTCTTCCTCCTCGAAGAGGCATATCAGGAGACCGAGAGGAGAATTCTCTCTCCCTCACAGCTTCCCTTTCCTCTTCAGTACGGCGGACCACCCGTATGTTTTTTTTACATATTAACCCTCTCCTACTGCTGTGAATGTCTCCTTGTTAGATTTGTCACATTGCTGTAGCATGATGCGTCCCTACCTTTTATGCACAGGGGAAGGTCTGGGGTGCACTGTTGGAAATCAGAGCCCCACAGACTGTTTTTGTTCAGATAGCAAGTGCTGAGCTGCAATGGCTTGAAACCAAGATGGGGTGCACCCTCTCCATGATCTGCAATGCCCAGACTTAGGACTGCCGTTCAGGGTAATTGCTAATATTAGAAAATGTCTTTGTAGGGTGGTCAGAGCTGGCTAAGATAGTTAACATGGGGCATTTACAAACAGCAGCAACAAAAGTGAGACAAACCTGAAGTAGACAATGTAGAATATTCTGGTGGATCTTGTAAAAGTGAACCTAATATTATAGTCATTAACTTGCTGTTTCACTGTAATGGTCTCCCTGTGCTCTAATCCTAGGGTGAAAACTGCTGAGAATTGAGATGTTAGCTAGCAGAGTGACTCACTGGGGAAAGTTAGGATAGTAAACCGGCAAGGTCCTTTTGTGAGGACCAATGTTATCAAATTACAAGCCAAAAGAATATACTCAATAAAGATAATTTTACCAAATATCAACAACATTTATAGATAGATTTGCATTCAGCTCAGGCCTCAGAACCTGGAAGTGGCTCCCTGCTTTCCTATAGGAATTAGTTTGGTTTCTCTCTTCAGAAACCAATCTCAGCCCCTTTTAGGTCAGTTTAAGCAAAGGAGATAATTAAATTAAACAAAAAAAAAGTAATTTGAGATTCTTGGGTGATGCTCCAAGGTTAAAAACAGAGACGCTTTGTAAGCAGAGTGACCCACAGCTGGTGCAGCAGCCCATTCTACTGACTAAAAGTGAGACCATTGAGCATTTGCCAATGTGGTGAAGGGCTGAGGAATGAAAGAAAAATATACCAAAGCTTCAAGGAACTGGAAGAAAAAAATAATTCCCTTTCTATCTCAGTTGGTATATTGAGAACGTTCTGTTTTAGACATTGGTTTGGGAAGAAAGAAACTATTCAGGGGAACTGGAGGTTAGAATAGAGTATGTTTAATTTAATTAATCAAGTAGAGCAAAGAGTTTCTCCTAGAGCCCAGGGGGGAGCAATGCATCAAATTTGGTCCACCACCATTAAATAGAGTGATTAACAAATAGTTTAAATGAGATTTTGGTTAGTTCCACTGGACGCCCTAGAGAGGCCCGTTGAATTTGTAATTCATGAACTTTTTAAAGGTGAAAACCTGTATGCACCCATTTAGCATTGGAGTTCTCAGGCTTTGGAGGTTGGACTGGTCTTTCTTTCCTAGAATATTCTCAGCAAAGGTTTGCTTTAAGCAGCATATGGAGATATCTCAGCTTCTGTACTTTTGTGTTTAAGAGTTATCAGAAGAGCTGTCTGCAGAAAGCACAATGTCACTACTAAACTGATTCTTGCACTCACTGAAAAGGACTGGCAATGACATAAACAGTGAATGTTGCCACTGCAAAATGTTACAGTATTTATTTATTTTTAACTTGCATGCAAATGTATCTAGAGCATGACTTTTAATCAAGGTTGCCTTCTGTAGTTGCTTTCTTTCGCTGCACTAATAAAAAATAGCAATTGAATGTGAGAAACATCTGCCCATCCACACAACAGAGCTGTGGTTTCTTTATCGGCTGAATGCTCACCCAGGGTTCAGCTGCTGACACCGGATTACCAGCAGTGGTATGTGACCATCAGTGTCCAGGCACTCAGAGTCTTCAGTTTCAGGATTACAATGAGAATTTGCACCACTCTCTACTTTAATGTACAAATCCATTGAAATTGGTGAAAACATTCTTACTGGTTAGACAGGTTGTCAGGTTAAGTCCCAAATGTTAGGTTCCAAGGATACTCCTAGTCCTTTCCCCAAGATGGAAATCGATGTGATATTGTGCCTTGTTTAGCGAGCTTTGCAGGAAGCATAGTTGTTGTGGAAAGCACACCTGTGTTACAGAGTGGAGAGCTCAGTCACCATGTGGGCAATTTACTGGCTCAGCCATACATGACAAGGTAACTCCTAACAGGTTGAGCAGTAAAATAAGACACGGGGACAGACATCCAGCAGCTCGAGCACTAGCAAAGCCATCTTAGGGTTGTATCTCACTTTGTACACAGTCTTGGGAGGTACAAAGAGAAGAAGGACTTTATTTTGTGGTTCTAATGCTGAATTTTTTATTGCACATAGGATCAGAGCCAATTCGTAGCAGAACAGGAAAAAGTGGAACTTCTACCCCCACTACTCCTGGCTCCACTGCCATCACTCCAGGGACACCACCAAGCTACGCCTCCCGTACTCCAGGCACTCCAGGGACACCCAGCTACTCCAGAACCCCCCACACTCCTGGGACCCCCAAATCTGCCATACTGGTACCTACTGAGAAAAAAGTTGCTATAATTCGCACTCCTCCCAAATCTCCAGCCACTCCAAAGCAGCTACGAGTTATTAATCAGCCTCTGCCTGACCTCAAGAATGTCAGGTCCAAAATTGGATCAACAGAAAACATCAAATACCAGCCCAAAGGGGGGCAGGTAAGGATTCCACCCTATATGTTCATCCATATATGATTTGTCTTATGTGTGCATCTCTGGGATTGGTATGGGATAGGAGCCATAGCCATTTTGAGTTGCCTTGCAAACGCTGCTTCTTTTGTCCATATACATTGATTGGTTAAATGATGTTAAATAGCAGGGGCCAGGACAATCTTCAGAAAAGAATTTTGTCACCTGAAAACTAACAGTGCCTCACTGAAATCAGTTGAAAAATTTTAAACAAGAGTTTGTTGCTGCTTACTTAGTCTTCATTAATATCAGCAAACGAAAGAGATTTGTTTTAATTCAGGCAAGTTCAAATTCAACCTAGATAGATGTTAGCAGTACCTTAGAAAAGGTTCGGTTCTCAACTACCAGTGTGAATGACATGCTCTCCTATTCAGCTGTCCTGAAAACAAGACAGTCCAGGAAGCTGGGTTGCACAGTGTTTCCAGATCAGATACTTTTATATACTATATATGTGCGTATATGAGTTTTGGAATACAGAGTGGAACATACAGAATGCTGAGGTTTGTCTAACACTGTCTCAGGGAAAGCATAATAAATTGGATTAACATTGCAACTCTATGCCTATTGCAGGTCTTCCAGAGAAATAATTAAAAAAACCTACCCAGGCTTATGTGTTAAACAGGAAGGCATCTCTTAGGTGTTCATCCTTTTTCATGGTAAATTAGCACAGTCAGAGCTTTCCAGCATTTGGATAGTAGTTACTCAGATAAAGTCAAGAAGATAATGCCTCAGCAAGGGTTCTTCTGCCTTTATTTTGACAATTGTTTGTAATTATTTTGTTTGGGAGTTCAACTCCCATTTGACATATTGTGTAGCAGATGGTCAGGGTGTGCAGGGGCTCCAGGAGGCTTGGAACACAAATTCAGACTGTGCATCTGGATTAGCATTCCTCATAACAAGCTCAGCTGCTGAACCTGGGGCTTGAAACCAGCCTCATGTTAGGCTATCCTCTTCCTCCATGTTACTCTCTGTGGACTGCAGCAACTGTAAAAGACCAGGGGAGCACAGAAAATTGTATTTCTTTGTAAACACCGTGCCTAGTCAGCTATATTTCCTTAGCAGTTCTGCAGAGTCTTTGCTGGGTAGCGACACAGAAGTTGGCATTTAAGTCTTTTGGGGATATCAGGGGAAACCTGCTGGGTGGACATAATGTCATTGAAGCTAAAGCATTTTTTAATGCCTGTTGGTATGAGGCCACTGAGCTCTGGATTGGGCAAAGAGAGACTCGCTGAGCTTTTCCTTTATGTCTCCTTTATGCCATAGTTGCTCAGTTTAGACAAGAGAGTTTAGGATTAAGTTTTTTCCATTTTCAGCAGTTGAATTTTATAGGGTCTGTGAGAGGAACACATAAAAGCTAATTTCATTTCCCTGTGCCTGCTCTCTCATATAATGTCTGATGGCAGATACTGCACCATCTGAAATGAGCTGTTAAATGCTATCTGCTTTCAGTGATGATACATGAAACAAACAAAAAGCTGCTCAAGTGTTATAACCTGAACTGGAAGTATTGATAGCAATAACAATAGGAAAAACAAGCAGATAAAAAGCCAGCATATATCTGGGCAAGTTAAGTACATAAACATGACATGCAAATCACTGAAGAAATACAGATATGCAGCCCCAAAATGTCATTTGGATACAGACTATCCTTTTACCAGGGACATATCTGAACCTAGCTCAAGGTCTTTTCTTAGTTTAAAGTTTTCCCAGAGAAAGCAGATGCATTCCGAAATTGCCAGAGGCTGAGGTGTAGAAATGAAGAAGCAGAGGATTCCTGAAGGCTAAATAAATCAAGAAATGCAGTGCTTCAGTCTTGAATTTCATCAAAAACTCATCGGTAGCAGCCTGATTTTACTTCATCTCTGACTTGCCAGCCAGAGAAACAAAGAAAAGGAGAGAAATGGCTCCACCTGACAGGGGGAAGAAATATTTAAAAACATGAGCATGCTTCTAGGGGAAGAAGCAAGATAACTTTGCACTGCATTAAGCTTCTACTAGGAATGATTATGTGTTTAATTTGGTATTCTGCAGTCTGGAAAAATGAGGTCTTCTCTGCTCTGTGATGCAGCCAGTAGGTGGTTAGTTCTCTTTATAGTAGAGTATGGTGAAATGTATCATTCTTGGCAAATCTCAGAGGCGACTTGCTCATGGGTATGTCTGCTGGGCTTCAGATGGATTTTCGCACCGCATCAGCTGTGAAGCAAATGCTGTGCTTTCAAAAGTAACCCATTTGCATCTGTTATTTCTCAGACAGACCAAGGGAAGTATGGAAGAACTGGGGAAAGGGGTTGGAAATCTGTTTCAGATGCCAAGAATAGTTTTTTTTCTTTTCTGTTCTGATATTTTTTTCCTTCTTGAAATTATTTCTATGGATATGGTTTGTACCATATTGGAGTACTAAAGTGCACCAATTGAATTTTTTTATTACAGACCAGGCATAGTATTTATAAAGCATCATAGGCCTTCAAGCAAGGATAAAGCCAACCTAGATATCTTTTAATTTAATCTTAAAATGTATACATCAGAGCTTACACATGGGCAAGAACTTCAGTGGATGTGAGTCAGCATAGCTTCATCTAAGTGGATGGAGCTGTACAGACTAGAATGGTGGGCACAAGATTTGAAATATCAGTAACTATAGTAACAGCCCAGGCACCTTGTAAGAAGTAAGATGACACACAGAAAAATGAAATGCCTAAGCTGTGTTTAAGAATGAAATGTTCCTTGAAGGTTTTTAGGAAGGTTAAGAGAGAACTTAATCTTCCCTAAACTGTAGAAAACAAAGTGCATTTAGTCATGGGTCAGAAAGTCTAAATAAATTGTTGACACAACTATTCAATAGAATCCATCCAGAAATGACAAAAAATGCTGACAAGGAGAATAGGCTTCTGCATTAAATGATAAAGAAGACTGGCACAGGGAAGAATAAGACCTCTCAGAGCTGGCAGATGAGGTGTCTGGGATATGTGGTGTTGCCTTTGCACAATTTTTGGTTAGGTTCAAAGTCAGTTTGGATGGCAGGAGAGATTCCCCCACAGCACACACCCCCATCATCACAATTTATGACCCAGTCTGCACAGAAAAGTGGGCTGGTTCATGAAGTATTCCCTGCCTCAGCTACAGTCTGCCAGGATGTAAAGTCAGTGCAGAGCTTGGCAGGTCTGGTGACCCACCAAGAGCTCAGCATTTCTGAGAGAACTGCAGCTCAAAAGGGTATTCAGCAAGTTCACCTTGAGACAGCAACTCCTCTTCCTCCTATTTCATATGTATTTACACCAAGTTACAAACACTGATGACAGCCCAAAAATTAATCTGAAGATCTAGATTACATGCTGTTGTTGCACTGGTTGATGAAGAGCGTCCTAAAAGGTAGTGGAGAATAAAGGCTTAACAAAAAGTGCAATCTGAGTTGTTACTGGGTCATCCTATCTCCCATCTCCTTCTGGCACATCATGCGCTTTTTTTCCAACCCATTGTGATCTGCAACATACACGAGCCAACACTTTGAGAAGGTCCCTGCTCAGGACAGTGATGAACGTAAATGAGCTATAAGGTTCAAGCTTTGGTGCTTTCCTAAACCAGAGCTACAGGAGGCAGCTGTTTAGGGTGGACTGATGATCTAATATGGCTGTTGTAAAAGTACAACAGCTAATGAGAGATTCGAAGGCAATTGTTTCCACACTGTTAGCTACATTCATGTGAATAAGCTTGTGCATTTACGAAGTTCCTATCTGTAAAGATAAATTCTTCTCTGTCAGTCTGCTTTTGTTTCCTTTATACATTTCCACTTTCGTGGATTTACAGGACTGAAAATTAGAAACTAATTCATCCCTTGTTAGTTGCAGATCTTCAAATGGAAAGAAAAAGTAGGACTTTGAGGCACAATATCAAAACTCTGTCACAGCTCAGAATCATAATTTTAACATTTTTGGAATTTAGAATTTTGGCTGATCATTGCAGATTGTACAGAAATAACTTGTACAAATCTTGCAGCTCCTGTATTCAGTCTGCACTCATTAATGGAAGGCTTGCCTGAGTACAGTCTGTACAATTAAGCCTTGAATTATTCTGAATAAAAAGAAAGATCCTTCTTCCTGAAGAATTTTAGAAAAATGAAGCAATCATTGCTAGTTTCTAGCAAGTTTCAGAAGATTTCTTTGAGGAAATGTGTTTGGTTGGTAGAAATGAGCAGGGAATTAGGACTTTCTTTCCAGATCTGACATTCACTTTTTATGTGCCTGAGCCACAGTAACATCACTGCTGTGCCTCAGCCATCTGTAAAATGTGTGTCATGCTCATTGAGGACAAATTGTGAACCACAATCAGGAGGGTCACAAGCTGTCTGATGGGGCTTTAACCAGTAACAAAATTTCCACTGACTACAGGAGCCATAAGTCAATGCTTCTCCATCTTTTGAAGGCAATTAACAGCAGTGCACTGATTTCTGTCAGTCAGATAGAGTGTGTTCAATCTGTCCAGCTAGAGCTGAAGGTATCACTCTCTGGAGGATTTGGTATCTTTACACCAACTATAGGGGCATCTTAAGTGACCATCTCCAACTCCTAGCTAGTTAATACTAGAGGAGACAAATCCCACTCATGATGTACCATACATTGTTGGTCTCTTGTTAATACCAAGGGTAGAAGCTAGGTTTTTTTCCTAGAGGAGATTGAAATTACCAGGACATAAATTGCCGTGACAGTCTGAGTCATCCCAGCAGCAAGTTCAGCAGAGGAGGCATTTTCAGCTGTGCTCTAACTAGTCTAGATTTTGGCAATAAAATGAGGAAGGTTGTTCTTTTGGGAAAAATGTTCAGGCAATACATAATCTGGATCAGAACTGATTAGTCATATGATGGGAAAGGACAAGAAAGGAAAGAATGAAAACCTTCATTTTGTTTTTTTTATTTGAACAATAAAAAGAGATGCTAAAGGATATACCTGCTAACCTTTGGAAAAGCCAGCCTGCATGAAGAGACAAGCACAAGACATTTTTTTGATCTTTTGAACCCGATTTTCTCCATTATGATGGAGTACAGAAAATCTAGATGTAGTGACTCAAAACTCATCCCTTCTTAAAGATCAGGAAACTGATTTGAAAACTGTGATGCTTGATGCTCAACACTTAATATGTGAAGCTATTAGTATCTTTCCATGAGTAGGAACTGTTGCCTCTAAAACTTAAGTATCAAACTCTGTAGTTTAGCAAAATCTGTTTGGTTGTGGGGTTTTTTTTTGTTTCTTTAAGGGAGTACTAAAACAAGGATAGTACTAAAACAAGGATCCTGTGTTTTAACTGGATTAATTGAGCTGCTAGGATCTTTTTTATTTGGCGTGCATGAATTTCCTTCAACTTGTTTTACTGTTCTTTTGATCAGCTCCCCAGATTTAGTGAGGAGTGTTTTTACAGAACACATGTTACAGTTTATCTGGTGTGGATCCTGCACTTTCTTGATCTGTCTGTTAAATTCTTTGGCATGGAAAGTGGTCATTTCGCTTTGCATTTCCCAGCACAATTATGCAAAACCTCTCAGTATTTCGGTGCAAGCTTTTCTCCCTTTATTGACAGGGACATGCCTAGTTCAGTGTGGCCACCTTATTAATTAGATGAATACAGATATTTGCAAATAGGTAGCAAGAAGCTTGTAAATCAGCCATCGTTGTTCTATGCAAGTGTGTGGCTGATTGTAAGACATCTATTTTACTGACATTTCCCATTGAAACTACCTATTTTCAGCTGTTTGGTTTTGTTTCACAGTTTAACTGTCCAGGCTAAAATATTACATGCTCGGTGTCTGATTTTTATAAATCAGAATTACTCTCCTATCTTGTTCATCCTGTGCTGACAGCAAGATGAGGATGGGACATTATTTTGCCTATGTTATGTCCAGTGTAGTATTTTATTTTGAATCTCACTAGCTTGTAGGCTGGCAGCTTCACTAGTGTATGTGTCCAGTAATTTCAGGACTGCAAAGGCTGAACATGACTGCAAGCTCTGTTTGTACATGTGGAAAGTCTGAGGCACAGTCTTTCTCTTCAAGGGCTTTGCTAGACCAAATATCCTTCTCCTTTTCATCTACCTGTAGCCTCTGACAGGAGCATGAAAACTGTAGTATTCTCTGTCCTTGGCAGCGTATAGATTTGGAAGCACTTAGGACTGTCTCTTAATTCTAATCAGGTTTTAACCTTACGCTTGCTTCCTATACTAGACCAATTCCTGTCTCACTCAATCCCTGTGTTAACTAGGAGACCAAACTCTGAAATAATGTCTAATTCCTGGGATGTAGCTGTGTCAAATCATTGTGATGATGGTGATGTTGTGGTAAGAACCTGCCCTCTTTGCTAAGTTACTAGGAGCCTGGGAGCTTTTCCCAATATCAGATTCCCACAGCATGTTCAAGTGGCAAGTGGAGCCAAGCTACAGTATCTTTAAATGCTTAAGGCACATTGTTTGTAGTAGAGCTTCTCAGAGGCCATAATTGCAAAGCAGGGAGAATATAATCATCAGCTTCTTGGAATGTATATGCAGAGCCTGTAATTTTATCAGCATCACAATTTTTGTTCTTTGAGTATCAAGTATCTTTGTTTTGATGTGTACCAGAGTAGTAAGCCACAAGATGGAAGCTGTTTATGGGTTCTCTGCCCAGATGCTGATAAGTTAGGGGCTTTCCCTCTTGTTGTGAAAAGCAGCTGAACTGAATGAATCCGGGCAGCAATGCAACATAATTCTTTCTCTTGCAAAAGCACTTTTCAATCATTGATGTTGTCTTTAGCAATAAGGCACAACCAGGCTAAATTCTCTCTTGTAAGTCTTTGCCTTCCACTCAGTTCTACAAGTTTTTGCTCATCTTCAACACAGCAGCACAATACTGACAGAGGAGAGTCTGCTCCAGGTCCCCATACTGGAAATTGTTGTATATGGAGACTTTGAAATACAAATTGACTTTTTGTGAACAGCCATAATGAGGCATATATCTAACTGGGAGATTCACAGGTATTGCCAGCCTGTCACATCTCCTAATGTTAGACAATGTAACCCAAAACATCCCCTGTTATCTACTGTAGATAGTGCCCTTGGACCACAGCCTCTTCATGTTTAAATTGCCAGTCGGGCCACTATAGGTAGGAAGGGAGCTAAGAGTTTACCCTGCTGAGTACAGATCAACATATACTTTATAGAATCATAGAATTGCCTAAGTTGGAAGAGACCTTTCAGATCATCTAGTTCAAGCATCAGCCTAACATTGACAAAAAACATTATTAAACCATTATCTCTAGGCACTACGTCCACCCGTCTTTTAAATATCTCCAGGGATGGTGACTTGGAACCCCAAGAAAAAATCCTTCAGCACTTGGTTTCCTAGCAGACTACCCATTAGTGTGGCCATTCTCTTTGAACGGATGCAAACCAGCATCCCATCAGAAGAGAAGTAGACATTTCAGATTGGCAGGTCAGCACAGGAGTTATGAGGGAATCTGTCAGGACAATACCTTGTGTGATGTTTAGTGAGTGTGAACAGAAAGCAATCGTGTTTCTGACACAGACTAAAGCATTCCCTTTCCTGAATGAGAGCATGAGCAGGTTTGATCTTTCATTTAATGTGCAGCAGAACTGAAGTGCATATATATACATCCCTACCACACCTCCACCCCCACACAAGATGTACATACACATTCAGGAACACAGAGACCTTCCTGGTGAGTCATGGTGTTCAGGCTGTCTCTATCAAAGGCAGCTGCATCATCTAATTCCTTTCATCATGGCACTTTCATCAAGTGTCATCATAAAAGTTTACCATTTTCTTGTTGTAGCTCTGTTCCCTTGGGAGGCATTTCCAGAGTTTCCCTGTTCTGATAGTTACAGATTTCCCTCTAGATTCCAGCTTCAAATAATTCCCAGTAAGTTTATACTCTGTTTGCAAGCCAAAGTTTCTCTTTAGCCTAAATAGTTCCTGTTCCTCTCTGGTATTCTCCCTCTGATGTTTACAGTCCCATTTCTCAAAGGAAACAAAGCTTGTGCAGTCATGCTCTCTGGCTGGCAGTCTTAGACTTCCTCAACTCATTTGTAACTTGTTGGCGCTGGCAACCAACCAGCGCTGGCAAGACAGCGGTGGTTAGAAACACAGGCAGTGGTCCCTTCAGGTTGGGTGATAATTGTTTACTGGATATGAAACAGAGACTCAGCAAAACACTGTCGTTGGAGGAAAGGCAGTGGTAACTCAGCCCCTTCTCTACAGTCAGATGCAACAAACAGCTGGCCAGTTGTGTATTGGCTTCTATTTGCCCAGTCTAGCAGACCTGGGAGAAAGCTTGGGAGATATTGCTAGCAAGAGGGGATAGGGCTTGCTGAAGAGTATAGGATAGAGGGATTAAGCATTTTAAAGCTTTCATCTGTGGGAAACAAAGCTTCTTTGGTTTGTGGAACACGTTGTTATAGAGGGCAGTTGTGAATTACGTATCTGCAGGAGTGTTGATATATCCCAGGAAAGGGAGGAACAGGTCATCAGGAAAAACCTGGATCTTCCTTGTGGCAGATGACCAGCAGAACACATCTGCATCATTCAACTCACTTTGGCGCTCAGCATAGGACATAAATGATACATAGGTCTCCTGCTGGCCCCTCTACACAGGGCCACATTTCACCGAATGAGACGAAGAGGATAATTGAGATGATTGGTCTTTTAAGTATCTGCTGGCCAGGTCCATGGGCCATGAGACTCATAAACTGTCAGGCTTCCGGGTGCAAATGAATCTTTAGGCACTTGATCAAAGGCACGATCTCAACTTTTCACCTTGCTTTCGCTCCATTTTTAAGCTACAGGCCTCCAGTCCACAGTGCAGAGGTCTTGTCATGACCCCTAAGTCAGCATTTTCAGAGCAAATGCATCCCTGTGGCCATTTCTAAGAGGTGCTGAGAGATGTGCTTAGAAAGTGCTAGGAAGGCTTTCTGGTTTGCCCAGTTGTGTCTGGCCTGAAGCTCTCTGGGACCCAGATCAGACTGCACATCTGAAATGTGTTTCTGTAACTGATGTGACACCTGTCTTAGATAGTACTGGGGTACAATTTTAAACAAATAGTATAGTGAGAGAAAGCAGACGCGTAAAACTCTAAAGGCATTTGGTTTCATGTTCTAGTGTACATTGGTTTACTCAGACGGATTAAGCAGATAGGAGAGAGGAAGACAGAAGTCAGTTTCCCTACTGAAGGTGACCTTCTGAAGGTGTCCTACCAGTTGTGGAGTTTTCTGGTGCTGTCGTCACCCTTCTTGCTGAGCATGCTATCACTACAGATCTTTACCTATTAAAGCAAGAGAATACTTAACATCCTGATGGTTTGACTGATGTAGCAGTTATGTTACATACAATGAAGAGGACCCCTGAAAGAGCTTGCTGTGAAGAAATTGTTCACATTAGCTTGCAAAGTGTGGCCCTCTGAAAATTTCTTCTTGGAGTTTACTGGGCTTAAGTTAAGGATGCCCTCCGGGTGCTTAGTGCCAAAGGATTCAACTTATCTAAAATGTGACATTATCCCCACTGTGGGAGCCAAGAGCTGCAAAATCTGATATTCCTGTGAGAGGGCAAATAGTCTTTTCCTAGTTTGGAGAGTTGAGATGCAGAGGGAATGATTTGTCTCAGATTTATCAGGGAGCCTGGGGCAGTTTTGAGACCTGAAGCCAGGAAGTAGAAACTGCACAGGATTATTCCTCTCCCCATTTACCACTTCAGCTGTTTTGCAGCTGCTTTTGTTCCTGGAGTGGTAAAAAGCCACGCTAAGGTGCACTGGTGTATCTGTCCCACTCTCTTATCTCAATATCACTGTAGATTCATCTACAACAGCAGCCAACAAGACTGCACCAATATGTCAGTGAAGGTTCTACAACTGCCATTTAGCAAAATGAATAGATAATGCCCAAAATTCTGTGGCTTTCTGTATTTTCATATTGTGTGTGAATAACAGAGATAAATAAAATCCAACATAACATTTGAATAAAGACTTCATATTTAACCCAGAGAAAAAAATATGCTGTGCGGTACTCATTAGTAAGTAAAAGCTCCTGGTGCAATGAAGGCAGGTGCAGCCTTGATCAGAGAAATCTTCTCTGAAGGTATCTGAAAAGCCTAACACAGTCCCCTGCCCTTGCTGGTCAATAAGTCTGGAAGCAGAGTCACTCAGGTGTGTGCTCAGCACCCGGTTGTTCCTGCCCTACTGGTAACTGCCATCCAGCAGAACATCTTTCCCTGGGAGGACAATCATTGATGGCACCTGAGTTCTGCCAGGTGGAGGAACAACTTTTACACAGAGCTCAAGATGGGGGTTAGGCACGGGGTGGCTTGGCCTTTCCTTTGCAGAATTCACCTCCAGGCACTGTCCTATGCCTGCAGTGCCTCTGTGGCTAAGGTAACACATTAAAAATGTGGGCTTAGGGCATCTGTAAGGGAGGCTGGCGCCTTCAAGGGAAAGTCGGGTGCCAGAAACAAAGAGCACAGTGGAGAAGCACAGTGCTGCTAGCACCAGAAAGTTGTTGTGACTAACTTTATGGCCAGCACTAGAAATCAATAAGCAGTGACTGCATCTGGAAGTTTCCAGATGCTGTTGTTTTCTGCATTGCCCTTTACTAAACAGCAGTAAAGAGAGAGAGCAGTAGAGAGCTCTGACTTCGGTTTAACTAATTGTGGCAATCCCCTTTAACAGGACACTCTGAGGTCTGTTGTATGAGTGTAGCTGCTGTTATGGCTGTATCACAGAAGAAGGGGTAAAATACCTCAACCCCTGCCTAAGCTGGCTGGATCTAGGATTTCTGCATCAAAGGCTGGAGCGCTGAGCTGTGGGAATGAGGGTTTCCATCTTCTCCTTGTGGCCAGTTCATCAGAAACTCTGACCTATGACTCAAGAGAGCTTAGGACAGGCTGTCCAAGGGCTGTCCAGTCCAGGCAAGAGTTCTTTGAGCTTTTCAGGGAAAAGGCATCTTTCATATCTACAGGATAAAAACTTCCCCCTTTGTATTTCACCACCACTTTGTGGAACGTGAAAAAAGAGCAGCTTAGTACATTTGCATGTGCTGTGTTAGCACACTAAGTATGGAGATGATTGGTGCGATTTACTTTCTCACATTTCAATACAAGAGTCAGAAAAAGGAGTCACAGCAGGAGGAAAAATTATCCTTTCTCCCTTGTCCTGCAGCCCATGGGCAGGTCAAGGTGGAGTGTGTGTATGGTATATAGTAAGTTACCTCCAATTCCTTTTAGGTTAGGATTTTAAACAAGAAGATTGATTTTAGCGATATTCAGTCCCGGTGTGGTTCCAGAGATAACATCAAACATTCTGCAGGGGGAGGAAATGTAAGTAGCACAGACACCCTGTGAACAGGCATCTCCACTGTGGTGATCCACCTTGCACAGCTAGACCCCTTTGTCTCCCTTCCTCTGAGCATTACTTTCCTTCTTGCTACTGTTTCACGTGAGTGTGGTCTGGTAGTCACATGAGCCCCATGTATGCTTCTGATCTTCCTCCACCGAGCATAACATGTTTCCAGAACAAGTACAGGAAATGATAAAAGAAGGGTTATCTCTTAAACACCCAAGGATGCTGACAGTGAAAATTCAGTATGAGCCAAAATGGTTCAGGACCTTTCATGGGAGCAGCCCAATAAAGTAATTTCCAGAAAGAGACTCCCACTCAGTGAGACTTAGAGTTGGGCATCTTCCAGTGTAGCAGTCCTTCGTCAGCTAACCTGAGAGGAAGAAGAAGAAAGATAAAACATAAGGACAAAGAAAGTGCAGAGAGAGGATAGGATACAGTGCCAGAGTGATAATGCTAATGCCACAGCATTATTCCAGTAATGAGGATTATTCCAGTAATGAGGTTGCCCAGGCACCCCTTAATTCTAGCAGTCACAGTGGAATAGCTTATGGTGGCTCTGATCCCTCTGATGGAAACAATTTCCCCTCAGATGGAAGAGCCGATGATGTGGGCACATCTGATCCAAACAGATTCAGCACAGCCACCAAGTGCTGGCTTAAGTCCTTGCTGGTGACGTGAGCAAACCAGTGGCATTCAATCATCCAGGAGTTCTTGTCTGGCCTGGAGAAGCTGCAGAATCTTAAGACCTGCTCACACAGTCATTGTGATTGTGGGCCCCTTCTGGGAGCCCGCGGGGAGTGCAGCAAGGCAGGAGTGTCGCTCCCTGGCTGTTCCCGAGCTGAGCTCAGCAGGGCACAGAGCAGCCAGAGGAGGGAGGGCACCGGGGCTGCTGCCTGGCTGAGCAGAGCGATGCCGCTGCTACCTGGTACCAGCCAGCTCAGGTGCAGCTGCAGGAGTCACATATGTAGATTCATCAGACTCTCCATAGTGGATTGAGCTGAAATGCACACCATATTTAGATGCAGAAAAGTATGAAACAGATGGTAGAGGAAAAAACCAGTCACTGAGGTATTCCTAGTTGCCAGGATGCACGTTCAAGAGCAGAAGCAAACAGGATGGGTCCTGCTACCTGCAGGGCTTTGAAGCATCCACCCTGAGAGGAGGCTCAGAAACATTTTAGGAAGAACCCACAAGCTGATCTGCTTTGTCCTCCTCTTCATTTTGCTAATAGTAAAGCGTAACCCAGCTATGTCATTTCCCTAGGTGGGAAGGAAGCTTGCTGTATTAATCCAGGTGCTTCTTCCTTTATGGCATGGTCTGTTTTCTACTAACCATGTCTCCTTTTCCAGTGGTTTGTAGAGGCTTGGGCTTTTCTTCCAAAGGGCTTGGCTTTTTAATTTCTTTTCATTCCTGTAATTTGTGTGTGTGTGTTTTTGACAGGTACAAATCGTAACCAAGAAGATCGACTTGAGTCATGTGACTTCCAAGTGTGGTTCACTCAAGAATATCCACCACAAGCCAGGTATTGTAGGAGTTTCTGGGGTGTGGAACAAAGCAAAGACCTAATGTTATGCGAAGGAGAAATCATATACAATACCATTCTCTTTTATAGCCCAAGAGAAAGTAAATATGCTTTAGTAATAAAAATAATATTCTTAACTCTACTTAACTAAATATATAAAGACATAAAAGGTAGTTTAGAGAAACAATAAAAAATAATTCAGAAGGATGCTGCTGTGGCATAATGTCAGTTTGACAAGATACTGACATGCAGGCTGAAATCATCAAATTACTTAAGTATGTGCTTAAATCCCATGAAAATCAGTAGGACTGCAGTTTGAATACATGTTGAAGATTTTAAATTTTACTGAGTGTGCAGTGTGGTGTTCTGTGCTTCTCTAAAACCATTAGATTTCAACTAAAAGGGAAGTAGCCTCCACGCACCTCTGTGCATCGAGTCAGAATTTCTCCTGAGTCATTCCAGCCTCTTAATCTGCATTTCCTTTTTCTGTGTAGGAGGTGGGCGTGTGAAAATTGAGAGTGTGAAGCTGGATTTCAAAGAAAAAGCTCAGGCTAAAGTTGGTTCACTGGAAAATGCCCACCATGTACCTGGCGGTGGTAACGTCAAGGTAAGGAGACAGCCATCAGAGAAAAGGCCACCACTGTGCGCCTGGTCCAAGAAATTATTAGAGCTGTGAATTCAGTAACAGTTCTGAATTAAATAGGAAACATCTTTTGGTTCTCCTTTGAGCACACTCATGTGCCATTTGGCTCCCTTTGGAATGACCAATCTCACATCCCCATCCAAGCTGAGAGTGAACCCTAAAGTAAAATATCCTGTAGTTTGTGCACTGGCTTTCTCCCTAAAGATACACCTTGTTTGGGACCATTGTACAGCATAGGTGTACAGCAAGTTTGTAGTATGGGGATCTCTGGGGATCCCAGAGGATCAAGACTGCTTTGTGAAACAGAAAGAAGACATTTTTAACGTAAGATCACTCCACAAACATTTGAAAAAATAGATTTCAGAAACAAACCCCAGTGCCCATAAAATGTTTGTTAAATTCATACAAGTAGGAACAATGGTAGTGCTCATTAAGTCACCCGTAAGAGGCAGAAGTAGTAAGAGAATGTAACATAGTAAACCAATGTATATTAAAGATGTGACGAAATCTTCAGTTTCAATTATTCTAATGAGTGAAGAAGCTTCAATCCTTGTAAGAGATCTTAAAAGTAAACAAAATGAGACCCAAATGATGATCTATAACAAGGTGGTTCGGTGAATTTATAATGTGTTAAATCCTTTGCTTTCCTGGAGCAGATTGACAGCCAGAAGCTAAACTTCAGAGAACATGCTAAAGCCCGTGTTGATCACGGGGCTGAGATCATCACGCAATCACCAGGCAGGTCCAGCGTGGCTTCACCACGCAGACTCAGCAACGTCTCATCCTCTGGAAGCATCAACCTGCTTGAATCACCCCAGCTTGCTACCCTCGCTGAAGATGTCACGGCAGCCCTCGCTAAGCAGGGCTTATGAATTTGCTCCTTTTGCGTTGTATGAAGTAATAATATTTAGGCATGAGCTCTTGGCAGGAATGGGCTCAGAGCAGGTGTTACATTCATTCTTTATCATGTCTAAAGCTAAGTCACATCCCAAGACTTGTAGTTACCATACAGTTAAAAAAACAACAAAAAAAATTTCAATAAATGCATAAATTGGCCTGATTTCCATTTACAACAGGAAGACACTGGCTTTATATGGGTATACAACTGCAGTATGTTACATTGGACAATTATTGTTGCTCTGCTCTGTCTTGCATGGAGTACTGTACTATGATAAAATGCATTTTTACCTTTCATGTGCCTGAAGGCCATCCACCTCTTTCTGAAGAGCCTTGTTAATATCCCAAGTTGCTCATTTCGCTGTTCTGTTGATAGATGGAGAAATAAAACAAGTTGCCCATTGTTATTACAGGTTAAATTAAGTCAGCTTACCAGAAGGAAGGGCATATAGAGAAATTCAAGTTTAATAAAAAATAATGTGTTATTTTGTACAAATGAGTAGAACAGAAGTTGAATTAAGTTATTAACATTTTTTTGGACCTGGTTGATTCTGTCAGTGTATAGCTGAGAAGCCAATAAATTATTTAACTAATAACTAAAAATAGTAGTTGAAAACATTGGAACCATGCTTGGGGAAGTGATGTAAAAAAGCAAGCACTTCCACCCTAATGGACTTGTGTCTGATTAGAAAGTTGGTTAAGCGGCTAGATTTGTGTACACACCACCAGTTTCACATCCTTTCCATCTGTTTGATACAGTATTATAGATATATATATTTCTCTGTGGCCATTTGTGATATGCCCCTCCTCATATACTTAAATATTCTACTTCTTTATTCACAGTATCTGTGTCTCTTGCACCCTTTGGTGTTGCAATTTTAGGTATGTAAAAGTAGATGTTAGCAGGGTTTTTTTTCCCTATTCATAAGAATACATTTTAAAAAGATGAAAATTTTAGCATGAAGTTGCTTTCTGTAACAACTAAAAGCCGTGACCCTGTTTTAGTGCCAGATGCAAGTCTCTTCTTTGATGCTAGAAAAAGGATTCCTTCACTCTTCCCTTCCCTCCCGTTCTTCACAAAGGTATGATTTTTGTGGGGTCCAAACATTTGTAAAAAGGTCTGCAAACATGGCTGAGGTTGGATTCTGGATTTTCTAAAAATCTGCAATCGTTTGGTTCTGGCTTTTTTTCTTTCTTTCTCTTTCTCTCTTTTTTTTTTTTTTAACTCCCGTAGTAACAGTGAATGTTAGAGTTATTTATTTTTTTCTTTTGCTAAAGTTGAAACACAGAAAAAAGGATTAATTTGTTCTTTCCACTCCTTCAGTGATGTCTTAAGTATACACTCAGACACTTGCATAACAGTGATAAACATAACAGAGATGTACATGAATAAATAAAATGAGCTCCCTAGACTGGGTTGCCATAGCGATTCATCAATAAATAGGGCATCTTAAAATCTGAGCAAAGTGGGATTATATTGACTATAAAAAGTATAAGAAAAAGTGTGCATAAAAGAATAAAGGGCAGAGATGCATAAACAGCCAAGCTAGCGGACTTACCTGTGAGTACTCCGACACTATCTTACGGACATTAAGAGAGCACTGAAGGTAATATGGTAGTATTACTCATAAGCAAATCATAATCCGCTGATACTATATGTACAGTAGATGTTATTAAATGACCAATTTACATTCTTGCAGGTTTTTTGGTCTTTCTCTTTTGAAATCTCTTAACTAAACTTTGCACTGTCAGCTGAGCTACACTTGATACGTGTATTAGGTTAACATTGTGTATTGGAAGCTTTTGATCTATTCTTTTTCCTTCTTAATTTGTATGTGTGCGTGTGCATGTTGGGGTTTGATCTGAAAAGACTCATAGAGAAGATTATTATGTCTGTGGAGAAGTGTTCTACTAATTAATAGCACAGGATTCCCCATCATTAAATTCAGGTAGTAAATGCACAGTTACGAGACAGTAATATTCACTGGACCAAAGGGGAATTTTGTCTAAGCTGTCACAGCGGTACAAGGACAAAACAAAATGGTTACATCTCTAAAAATTTTACTGAAGATGAACTCCTAACAGCCCCACACATGACATTTCAGCTCTGCAAAAAGCTTTTTCACACTAAAAAGTACCTAATACTGCTTATAAGTTGGTTGTTGTATACAAAGGACAGTGAGTTTAGAACCATGCTAAGTGCATCTGGAGGATTTTGATTTCTGCCTTTTATTTGTTATACTTTTGCTTACAGTAATCCTAAGAATTCATATGGAAACAGTGTCAAGTGAGATGTATTAAAAGACTCTTCCCATTTTTCCAGAAAAACAACAGACTAAAAGAAAAAACAACAAAACGGTATTTGTATCACATTGCTTTGATCATACCATCGATTAATACAAATTAGCCTTGCACTGGGGTTTCTTTTATGCCTTTTGCCAATGTGGGAGACAGTCTGTTGTACTACTGAACCTCAGCTTCTCTGAAGCTGAGCACCAGCTAGCGAGAGCAGTGTTAACCTTTGACTCAAGTTGGGTTTTTTTATTCTGCTTTTAAAATTGACATGCTTTAGAAAATGAAGCTTAGTTAATCCACTTATGAGTCCAAAGTTAGAGTGGTGTCACACACCAAGTCATTTGTTTCATGCATTAAAATGAGCTTTCTTGTCTTGATTCAAGCAAAGACCTTTGTAATCGTAATCATCCTTCCATAGAGAGAATCCTAGAACACTGTGGAGTTAGATGAAAAGAAACCAAGAGTTTTGTGCTGTTAAATATTAAAAAAAAAAAACACAACAAAACCAAGTTATGTTACATGACTCTAGATGTTCACTGAATAAGCTCATATTAATCTTTAATTCTCAAGTGTTGGTTTTAAAAACAACTGTTTTGTAAATGTGTAGTGCCCACTAAAGAAGATGGAGCCAACTTCCCAGAAACTGCATCCCTTGTGTTTCTTTTCCACAGGCATGTTGAGCCAGCAGGTGTGTTGGGTACCTGAGACCCAACTCCATAACAAAGCAGAGCTAATCCAGACAAAAGGAGTAGTGAAACCTTGTTTGGATAGCTAGGGGAGAGCCCCAAATTAATAATCCTTCAAGTTGTAGAGACAAAAGAAAAAGTACTTCTGTCCCATCTACAGAGTAACCACAAGCTGAAAGAAATCAAAGCTGAGCAAACCTTTGTCCAGCAACAGTAAAGGAAAAACTAATACTGATGAGGGAAATTGTGTGCCCACAGGGGCTTACGTATTTTTTTGCTGTACAGCAGTAAATGGTATTATCCATTCAATGCTCTGCTAAGGTACAGTAATAACCTCATCATGACTGCTTATAAATCTAAGTTTGCCTATAAACATGATCCAAAGGGAGTCAAAAGGCAGCCTGTGTGGACTTACCACATATGAGCAGAAGTTTTTTCCATGCTGGACCAAATACTTGAAACCCAAGTACAAATGTCCCTTCAAAGGCAAACGCCTTGAAGAGTAAATCACGTTTGCTATGAAAACCGGCACAGGTAGATTTCCAGCCTAGGTTTGTGTCGAGTTCATCCGCTAGTCAGATTGCTAAAGCAACTCCCTCTGCAACTACAGCAATTCCCACTGCAGGAAGGTAAATTAGTTTCACACTCAGAAAACTCAAGATTATAAAAGCCACTTCAACTTTAGCAAAGAGAAAAAGCCAACAAATAAACATGCTGTATGCTGGGATGTCAAGGAATACAGTCTGCTGTTACAAACCTGTGTTTTTTCTGATAATTCTAGAGCCTGTTACCATAAAAGAGGCATTTCTTGAATGGCTGGTGGTAGGTAGTTCATGTTTTTCAATCCAATTTGCAATTGTATTTGTTGCTGTATAGTGATTGTTTTGCAAAATAAAATCGCTTGTCATCTAACCGCTTGTGTTGGTCTCCACCGTTTGTGAGGCAGCTCCTCCTGCATTTAACCACTGAGCATCACTGTCCTGCACGGAAAAACAAGTGTCACACACCTGCTGGTACCACATAGTCATAGTCAGGAGAAGTCCAAGAGGATTAAGGCACACTTCTCAGCTAAACCCTGTTACTTTGTGCAACTGAAGAGGGTCCAGGGCAACAAAAATGATGGAAGGATTGGAGCATCTCCATGATGAGGAAAGGCTGAGAGAGCTGTGACTCTTTAGCCTGGAGAAGAGAAAGCTCACAGGAGACCTTATTAATGCCTATAAGTATCTAAAGGGTGGGTTGAAGGAGGATGGAGCCAGACTCTTTTCAGTGGTTCCCACTGACAGGATGAGGGGCAACGGGTGCAGGCTGGGACATGGGAAGTTCCACTCAAATATGAGGAAGAACTTCTTTCTGGTGAGGGTGCCAGAGCCCTGGAACAGGCTGCCCAGGGAGGGTGTGGAGTCCTCTTTTCTGGAGACCTTCAAGCCCCGCCTGGATGCAGTCCTGAGTGATGTGCTCTGGGCTGCAGGGCAGTTGGACTAGATGATCTCTAGAAGTCCCTTCCAACTCCGACAATTTCGTGATTCCAT
>BJBW01003168.1:0-96126 GCA_004320125.1 Scolopax mira
TGTTTAAACACATTAGCAGTATGTCTAAATGAAGTGTTTATATTTCTGTGTGTCCGGTAGTGCTATTCCAAAAAAATTTCCATAAAGAAAAAATGTGGTAAAATATTACCAAATATACACCTGACACTGTCCTTCTTTCTGGATGAATTAATTTGAAAATATGTTTCTTACTATGACATCAGGTTCATATTGTGTGTTACACTTCTCTGTGCTTGTTCAACATTTAACTCTCGGGCACTTCCACAGAAGTTTTGTGGATTTCTTTCCTGGTTTTGACAGGATATCTGGTAATGTGAAGTCCTCACCACAATAGTCAACATAAAGAAAAACTTCATCTTCAAAAATGTAGACATACTTCCAAATCCCTGTTGAGAATCATGGGATTTTTTAAAGAATTAAGTCTTTTCTGGGTCAAAGCTAATTGCAAAATTCAAAGATAAGAGTCTAGATGTCCCAAAATTCTAATGGTTTTGTTCCTGCTCTTTTTTTTTCCATTCCATTTATTTTATATGACTGTCTGTTTGGAACACACTGTTTTTTCAGTGTCTTTTTATACAAATACTTGGTGGAATGCAAAATAACAATAATTATTCTAAGTGATCCTTTTTCATACTGCACCACTAGTTCCCATAGAAAAAACCTGACCCGAACTTAAGTTTAGTAGCTAATAGTTTAGCTTAGATAACAGCATGCATCTTCATCTTCTAGCATTTATTCCAAACAGAGAATTCCTTCTTGCTGTTCCTCATATGCCTGCTATTTATGGGTCAGGTCAAGGACTGATGTGATTGCTATATACACTGTCTGTTTCCCTGTTTGCAGTAGAATAAAGGGGCCCACTCTTTTTCATTTCCTCTTTTCTTCAGTAGTTTGGTACCCAAGTCTCCTCTTGTGTCCAGCATACACCAATCAAAATCAATAGACAGAAGAATAATACTGGCTCAAGCCAGAGCTTTAACTTTGCCACCTTATGTGTATATTTCTGGGTTCATACTTCTCCAAGCTGCTGATGTGCTCGTGCCTGGTTCATGCCATCTGGCAAGGACCCACAGCTCCTTTTTTGGACCCTGCAGCAGCACCAGCCTTAAGGTAGGTTTACCACCACTGGTGGCCTTGCATGGATATCAAAGGTGAGATCCCTGTCATTGTTGACCTTGTGATGGCTGTTGTATGAGTGATGCTCAATGCTCTAGAGAAGATCAGTCCATGACTGACCACACCCAGCTACCAAACAGAGGAATTGTCCAGCTTTGTGTGCAGACTGGTGTTTCACTCAAAAGCCTTGGCCAAGCTAAGGGAAATCAAAGCAATTCCTTACCTCTGTAGCATGAGCCTGTCTACCCAGTGAAAAGCTTGTATTTATTGCCAGATAACAGGGAACAGTCTTTCCTGTTAAGGTTTTGATACCACATTCAGAAACTTAATGTCTGAAAGATCTTAATTTAAAGGCATTTCAAACTGTTGGCAGAAAACTTTTCATTATTGATATTAAACATATTTTTGTTTTCCAATTTGCAGTGTGTTTTATTCCTTATGAAGCTTAAAAGCCCAACTAAGCAGACACACTGAAAAACAAATGTTGCTAAAACGATTAAGTGGCACACAGATGGCTTATATGTTCTTGTGTTAGAGACAGCTTTATAAATGAAGCATGTGTGATAACCATTTATGTTTCATTAAAAAAAAATCTGTGTATTTTTATAAGCAAACATGCTTTCAAAGAAAAACATCAACCAACTTGATTAAGAGATTTAACAGCCAAAAAAGCTGTCTAGCCCAAATGCTCAGTAGCAGCTGTAACCTTGTGAAAATTGACCTATAACATAGCCACGGGGTTCTTGATTCCAAGAAGAATCTTCTCTTTAAGAAAATTGATTTGCTTTGCAAACCCTGACCCCTCACTATTTTTCATCCTCCATCAACCCCTGGGGCCCACTGACCTCACTGCAAGAAGTCATATGTATGAGACACCCCCCTTCAAATGAGACGAAAGCTTTCCATGTAGGGCTTGTTGGGCCAAGGTTCATAGCAACAAATCTTTCCTTGTTCTGCTGCAAGATTAAGTCAAGATGACTGACATAATTGGCCAAACAGTTTTCTAACTGGCTTTTTACTTTTGAGATGACCTCTGTTTCTCCCATTCGTCTCCTGATTACAGATCAATAATACTGTCAAGGGAAGATAAAATAATTTTGTCACTTAGAAATATTATAATGAGATAAAACCCCTGGCTTGTCATATCACTAAATTTGAAAAGATAATTGAGCTGTCAATTTAAATATAAAATTAATGCCTCCATGCAAACATTGTTTATAAAAGCCAAGAGGCAAGTAGAGATGAGCTCAGCTGGTAGGGAGGGGTTGAATTTTGGTGTATGAGAGCCCAGTAGATGGTATAATTCTCTAAACTTACTTTGAATTAAACTGAGCTTCTTGTGTCTGCAAGACTAGACTGGGTGCATTTATTTTATGAATGTTCGTTTATGCGATCCTTGAACCAGCCACAAGTGGGAGATAATCTTTATTGAGAACATCATTTCAGCCTGTCAGCTTCTGCTGGTGTGGAGACAGGAAAAATAAATTTATTGCTGACTCCTTTTTACCTGTTTCTAGTGAATATTCCTTTCAAAGGCCACTTGCTTGTTTGGACGTCATTAAGACAAGGACCAACTTTTATTCCTTGCTGCCCACTGTGACGTTTGTATAATCAATCCAAAGCTTGCTTCCATTCCGGTAGCAGTAATTACTATTAGTGGACTAAAGTGATTGACTACATCACTGAGGGAAAATGTTTGCACTGGGTCTCAGTTACTATTTGCTATATGTGCTCTGCTGAATGTATTTACCAGGATTTTGCATTTATTAACTCAGTTCTGTGATGTGCTTGGCCCTTGTTTCTGCCTTTGAATTGCTCTCAGTTCTCACTGGCATATCCTGAGTGTTACACTGGTATAAATGAGAAGCAATGAACTCGACTGAGGACATCCAACTGCATTGAGATCACACAGGGAGCGCTCAACTCTTTTTGGATTCAAATGTCCCATCTCAACTGGGAAGATGCACTGTTAGCATCAACCACAACCAACATTACCCAAAAGCAGGAGCTGTGGAGTGAGAACCACGCTGGTATATTTGAAGATTTTTGTGGCTGGCTTCTAAAGTTTCATAGAAAATAGGAGTTCAGAGTTGGCCACAGAGGTAGCAACATGGACCAGGAATGAGAAGCCAAAGTGTTTGTCTGTGTGCAGCTTAGGGAGAAGAAGAACAAATTTACATCATGGGACAGCCAACATTTATAAAGCCAGCAACCAAGCCGTGGCTCATACGAATGAGTTATAGCCTATCTGAAGAACAACATCATTGTGTAGTGGCACGAATGAAAAGGCTTATTCTTCGTGGGAAAAGAAAGAGTGTACATTGGGGTCTACAACCAATAAAGAGAAGATGAAGTCTGCAATATTTATTTAGGGCTGATGACAGAGATACGAGTAAATTCTATCAATTTCCATGGTACAAGATGACTGCAACCCAGAAGTATTCCTGATCAATCCTTAATCAAAAGCAAGTTCTCAGGAGTCTTTACATTTGTGAAAATAATCAAAATGGACACTTTCACTATAAATGTATCTTCTTTCCTTTCATGTTCATCTTTTGATTCGGGGGCAGATTTTAATCAGTGGTTTTACAGCTCTTTGGGACATAGAGACTTTTCTATCAGCTCATGGATTTTGTTACACAAAGTTTTCTTTGTATATTGGGAGGCTGGAGAATTGGCTCCATGTGAGCCCGTAGAGTTTATAAAACCTGTAGGCACTAAACTCTGTTGGCTTCCCCTGCAAAAATAAATGCGAGTCTGGAAACCTATGATTCTGAGTTGAAACAGAACCCACGGATATATAAAATCATCTTGAAACAGGACTGCCCCGTCCAGCGTTCATGTAACGTAGTGCTAAATACCAAACATTCAGAAGTCTTAAATCACCTTCCAAAACCCTGAAATTACCCTTAAATCTGTTGTGCTAAATAAGTAAATTACTAAAATTTGGGTTTCTTTGATTACTTTCTGTTTCGGGCCATTTGTGACCACACTTTCAAATTCTTCTCTTTGATGAAGACATCTAGAAACATTCTTTTTTTCAAATAATAGCAGAGTATCTTGTAATCAAGTGTAATCAAAGCCCACAACATACCAAGTCTTGTCACTCACTCAGCTTTGCTTACAACAGGTACACAGGGTACAGGACAGAGGAAAAACAGATCCTGACAACTGTCTCTTCCTCTCCAAAAGTAACAGCTAGTTGAAATAGGAGAATACTTGGTGTACTGAACAGCTTTTGGCCCTGAAACTATTATTGTAACAAAACATTGTATTGAAACTATTATTGTAAACTGCCTCAGCTTCTCAGTATCTCTGAAAGGAAACCAGAGTTTAAATCTTCCTGAGTACAGCCATAGCCGAGAGATTAAGGCACTTTACCCGACTGAAAAGACTTTGGTTTTACACTGTTTCTGCTCAGTGAAGGACAACTTCTGTCTACCTGTACATCAAAAGCAGGGACCTTGTGTAGATGGGCACTTTATTCTCCCTTACTTGGCTGTATGGATAAAAATGCAGCTCTCCAGCTCTGCTTGTGTAAAATGTGTGCGTGTGTTAGTGTGCGTGAGTGTTAGTGTGCATGTGCGGTTGCTTTGCACCAGGTCCCTAAATCTCTGTGCAACTCCACATCTGAACGCTTGCCTGTGCATTTATATATCATTCTTTTTCTATTTTTGTAAGCTGGTCTACATAGTTTGTCCCTCAAAGAGGAAAAAGAAAGAAAGAGAAAAAGAAAGAAAGAGAGAAAGAAAAGAAGGAAGGAGGGGTGGGAAACCGCTCAAGCCAAAGGAGCAATCTGGCTCACAGTATTCATGTTGTTTTGTTGTTTTCTTTAAAGAATGAATTTGGGTTGAGGGAGGGCTGGTGAAGCCAGTCATGGGAGCTGGGTCAGAGCTCATGCCGAGGGGGCTGTGGCCCTGGGGGCTCACAGGACCAGGCAGTTTCTGTGGCTTGCACAGCAGGGCCTCCCAGAAACCCCTGACTGTCAAAGGTTTACCAAAATAAGAATGCTTAATTTTTAAAATAAATAGACATATATACTTATACCTAGTGTCCTCCCTCTCCAAATTGTGTATTTTAAGTCATCTTCAGAGCAGTCTGATTTCAACAGATGTCACACTCAACACAAGTGGAAATTTGGCCTCAGTGTAGGTGATAACTCAGTTTAAAACTCTGCGTCTCGATCTCATGGTTCTCTTGTCACAGCTGCCTTACCCTAGAAGAAAAGTCTTTTACCAAGCAAACCACAGAGAAAATTAATTAAATCTGAATTAAGTCACCCCTTCTTTTTTCCTTCAAGCCCACTCACATCTTAAAGCTGCATGGTGAAATAATTAAAAGTTATAGGAGTTGCAGCTTCTTGAATGAAGATTCATCATATTAAATACAGCAGAGATAAGCATTAATAAGGTATTAGCTTGGTTTGGAAGAGCCATGGGAACCAGCAACCTCTAAATAATTAGCTTGGTTCTAATACTGATGTATTTTGTTGCTGCACACAAATGATTTATCTTCTATACCTTAATTTCCTCATCTGCATTATACAAATTGCATATTCAGTATTGCAGTGATGGACCAGCACTCTCTTGCCTGCTGGAAGACAACAGGTTGTGGTGTCTTGGGAAAAGGGAAATAATAAGAAAAGTCTGGGAAATAGTGAGAAAGATTATTCTTCTTATGTCAATTGCCTTTCTTGTGTAGGAAGCTCTTCTGTCATCCCTTCTTCTCAATGTTATTGATTTTCCTTATATGATCATAAACTGGTCGCACTGAGGTTGAATTCACTTGACGTAACTTTAACCAACTAAAAATGAACTGTCCATTTTACACAGGTTTCCCAGACTTTCTTTAGTCAAAGGAAAGAGGTGGACTAGTGCAGAAACTCTGCCTGTTTTGAACACCTCCAAGGGAACTGCCTTCTGGAGTCACCTATATCTTTCCATTGGTTATAGGGGAGATAGAACAAACACTTGTTTTTTAGATGGCCAAAGAGGGGTTCCCAATCTGAGAATCCATTTGGGAGTTTTCTTGAGGTCTTCAAGCACTGAGTAGAATACGCTGCTTTGCTTAAAATGCTAGCCTATGCTTAGGGGTCCCTGGCTTCTTTGTTGTGACAAGATAGCATTAACTTCTCCTCCCAAAAAATCATTGAGGGTTCCTACAGATTTGAGGCCATGCAGAGAGTGTACTTAGGTTTCTGCACAGGAACAAGTTTTTTTTCACCACAAATTTCAAGTCAAGAATCGTTCACATACCCTCACACACAGAGAAACCATCTTAAAAATGGACATTGAATATATAAATAGCAACCACATTTGCCTTTCTAGTGGTCATAATAAAGAAGGACTTAGGAGACAGGGAAAGGTTAGAGAAGCTGTTAGAGACCCACAACCATGTATCTCCGAGTCAGCAAATAGCACACACAGCAAAGCTGAGAGACAGTTAAAACTCCCACCATCTGAGAGCTGCTTAGCAGCTTTTGAGAACTGAGTCATCAGGCCTTGACCCAGTTTCTAGCAGACAGGTGCCCAACCACAAAAACTACCATCACAGGTGTCACTGTTCTCAGTAGCTTCAGCAGAGGGACCTCTAACTTATTTGGTAGCAATCAAAAGTTGATGGGGCTGAATTCTTCTACTAAGCTCTCATCTTGGGCAGCTTTACCTGTGATTTGCTGTGGCCAAGTCTGGTAATTTACATGTTTTTCCTGGCATTAAACCTGTCTAGTTACATCTTCATTTGATAAAAATTATTCACTGAATCTTTGGTGTGAAAGTTCTAGAAGGAAAATACAGACCTGTAGCTTTCAGAATATAGCCTCTCTGTAAGAAGGATAGGGTTACTTACAGGTCCAGGACCAAATATTAGCCAGTGTGGTGTTACTGCCCCGAAATAATAGTGTTTATGGTAAGATCTATGTCTTTGCCTGGGTATTGGGAATCAATGACATTTACTCATGTCCCATCTGAAAACTTTAGTTAATGAAAAGCTGTTTATCATCACATATTTCTCTTCTTATAGATGATCCATATGTAGTTGCTGTCCAAGTCAGCACAGTCCCACTGAAGCTAGAGGCCCTAGTGAGGCCACAAGTATCAGCCCAGAGTTTTGATACGTGGCAGGACTCTGGAACCACTGTTTGAGCTGCCCAGGACTTCACACATGATTTGTATATAAACCACCTTTTCAAAGACAGCCTTTCTAATAAAACAGCCACTGTTGATACAAATAATCCCACATCTCTGATTTGCATAACCTCTAGGAAGCTGGATAGCAGAGGAAATCAGCAATAATGACAGTGTAAATGGCCTCAAGTGAAAGTATATCTATTACAATATACCAGTTCAGTCTATGAAGCTCAGTTTATGCTGGTGGAAAAAAAAAGGGAAGACATTATGTCTTCATAAGAGCTTGACCTCAAGTGCTTTGGAAGACAGAGAGACTACATTCAAGGCAAAACAGACTTTCTGTGCACAGTTATTCTTTAAGGGACTTTGCTAGGGTTCACATACACACACCCTTTGCATTTGCTTATGAAACAGGAGAGGAAAGGAGCACCTAACAAATGAATATGTGTAGCTCAGCAGCCCCAGCTGGCCCAGTTTCTAATATATTTTGCTTGATAAACAGCTAATCCCTGAGTATAGTGTGGCTTGCATTCCTCCAAACTTATCATTAATCATGGAAAAACCCAAGTTGTCCTTGCACTGTGAGAGTGCCTATGAACAGCTCCTTTGATAACAGTGTTTTTACATGCCTGGAGGGATTTAGCTTTTTGGATCTCTGTCCTATAAGCAATAGGCAGACCTTCCTTTGCATGTGAGCCTGCTTTCATTGCTGTTTTGAAGCCACAGAGAATTAGCAGGGGTGTTTGAAATGAGAAGTTGCACTGTGCTCATGTTCCTCCATTGTATTTATGTTTCATGGCACTTGTAGTATGGCATTGTATTACAAATAAGCATTGTTGGCAGCCAGAGAGAAGACAGGGGACAAAAAAGGGAAGAAATTTCTAAGTGGAAGAAGAAGAAAATTAAATGCTAGCTTTTAAGTGGCAAAACATCAAAACATTTACTCACACAGTTATGTTTCTTGTTTACACAAAAGGTGAGTAGAGCAAAGCAATACATTGTTTACTGGTTTACCTTATAGCTGTCTTAACCTTTCTGCCCAACCAATGGGAAGAATAGACAACCATAGATCTTCTCCCCAAGTACATAACAGATGGATTGTGTTTACAATAGGTGGGCATTAGATGCTGATTTTTTCATAATGGGAGTATTAAACAGCACACAGCTCCATTGTGTATCAGACACTTTTCATAGTCTGGACTGTGACCCAGACTGGCTTATTTCAGCTACCTGGTCTGCCTCTGCACACAGGACCCTGACTGTATGATGGAAGCCAAATATCTTTTAGCTGTTATTGTGTCTCATGCCTTTTACAAAAGTTAGTCTTCATTTGAAATGGGCAAACCTTCACACCCTCAACTATGCTTTTTATTAAAAAAAAAAAAAGAAGATGAAATTAATTTGTTTCAAATTGTTCTAACCTCAACTTTCAGTCTATGATACCTATCCACTACTGAAATAAAGCAGTGGTCAACCAAGAGATCTTTTTATTTTATGTGTCTACAGTCTTTAACTTTCTTAATGTTAAACATTGCAGTTCAGAGGATCACTTAAAACATACAACTGCAGCAGACATTTGTAGATCTGAAGAAAGAATTCTAAGAATTTTGGTAGAACATAGTCAAGATTAAAAGGGTCTTAAATATGGGCAGATGTTGTCTGAAAGGTAACTATCAGTGTGAGAAAATAGGCATGCTGATTGCCCAACCTTTACCTGCATTGGTGAACTTTTATGCAAAGATGTTTCGCAAGGTGGCATCTCACAAGAAGAGGGCTCACAGCCTGTCCCTAGTGAACAGCTGCCCCTCTCCATGCCCTTGCACACAGACACAAACACGTACCCTTGCATGGGCTATTCAGTTTATGAGCCACAGAGATGAGAGAAAACAGCCGCAGCTCCCCAGCTCCCTTCCCACAGCAATCTAGGAGCAGGACAAGAGCTATATCAAGTGAAGGACTGCCGTGACTTTCTCTCGCCTTGGAGAGCACGTGAAACAAATATGATACTGGAATTCTCTGAGGTCAAAGAGCCAGAGCAGTTCCTGAGCAGTATGAATACAAGCTGGCCCCTTCACATGGTCATTCTTCAATGGCACCAGAGATCTTGGCTGCAAATAGACTGTTTAAATAAGAAATCAGATCTGATGTTTTTCATTTTAGAATAAAAGCAGATGTAAAAAAAAAAAAACAATAGTAGAAAGCAAGGGAAGAGACAGTAAACAGAAAAAAGTTACAGAGTAAAGGCAACATTTTATATTTCTCCATTGTTCATTTCCATATATATAAACATTTCGAGATTTGTTTCCTACTGAATTTTCGCAAGGAAATGAACACTGGCTTGATGTTTACTGCATTCATATATACCACCTGCTTAGCTTTACTTCCTTCTAAATTATTTTTCATATATTTTAATTTAATTTAATTTACTTTGATAGAAAGATATGTAGTGTATTTGGTCAGGTGGTAAGTGGAAAGACCTGAAAAATACTGTTTTAGTGAAGACAGAATTAAAACAATCTTTCTAAAAAGAAACAAAGAAGGAAAACAGATTTTTCAATGTGTAATTTCATGTGCTGATTGTAATGGTGCATTACAACTGCAAGAACAAAGAAATATTCACATCGTGACTTTGAAACATTTTCCAAATAAGCACTCAATTGCAGAGAGGCAAAAGGTCTCCCAAGGCTCTGGTGCCAGAGCCAGGGCTGGGACACCCTCTGCCCATGTTGTGGAACTGTAGCAGCTTCCCTTTGGTTGCTATAGGGTTACCAAGATGCTGAACTTCAGGAGTACTTTTTACTGAGGTAATTGGTATAAACAGAAATGTTTGAGAATATGCCTTAACTGTAGTGTTTGCTAGTTTGCAGAGCATAAACCTCTACCCATGACAAGGATAAGGAAATGCAAAACTGCACACTCCTTCCTCTGCTGCACCACACAGTAACTTAATTACCCCTTTGTAATAGCTGTTTAACTAATAGAGCTGTGTCCTTTGCCACGAGAGCCACATGACTGGCATAAGAGAAATCATTTGGAAAGAAAAATCTCAAGCGAGATGAAAGGACACTTTGTGCACAACAACAAGCAGATGTGGGCTAATCCTCACTCTCAGTTTCTTCATTTTTGGGCGTATTCTCCAGCTTTTTGGAATGGAGCTGACCAGAGTATATATTAGTTCCTGGGTATCTTGGAAGAAAATAAAGGCAATCTCAGAAGTATCTATTTCCTCTGGATTAATTCCTGGAGCCTGGTAGACTCCTGTCAGCCAGTTCCAGGCTGGAATTGCCATTTAACTTTCTCTTTAATTTTAGGAAGTGTTGGAATTTTGCAGATGGAGAAAACCAGGCCTTTGATTCAATGTCCAACAGGACAGCCAAGCAAGTAGCCGAACTTGTTTGGTACCAGTTGGGATACTTAACAGTTTACTGAAGATGGTTCAGGTTTTGTTTGTGCTGCCAAAATGACTAAGAAATGAAAGAAAATTCCCTCTGCTCAGAAACCCCAAACTCTTGTCTGTGACAGACCAAGAATGACAAATCAGATCAGGAAAAAGTAACTGACAAATAAACCTTCAGTCTCAGCCTCAAATTTGCTGCCAGTGACCAACTGTCAAAAAGTCATTAAAAATTACAGATACTATTTTACCTCAGGATTCCTCAGGAGACACTGCAGCATTTCCAGCAGCAGAGATATCTTGGGGGAGGATAAGGGCCCCAAGTCATTAGAGTCTATTGACATACTCCTCTTTCCAAAGATACCTACAAAAGTTTGGATGTGGATTTACTGGTGTGAGTAAAAGTATTTTTCTCAGTGCTTTATCAAAGTGGCTTTTTTCATATATTTCCACATGTGTAGGTTGAATTCTGTATATTTATTTCATATTCATGTACTCATATGTTTACACATGCATATAGATTACATTAGTTTATATGTGTTGTACCCGTGGGCTTATGAACATCTTTAGTATGGCTTTGTTCCTAAATATTATCCATTAAATAGATGGCAACAGAGATGGCCATTCATAAACAAAATTAAATAAGTGAACTAATTAGAAGAATAAAACCAAACGAGACAAATTCTGACTGGAGTGTAAATCCAAACTGTAGTTATATTGGCCTGAGTGCTAAATTAGTCCCCATGTTTCTGAATACAAGTAGAAGGAAAGCTAATCAAATTAACTTAATTTCAGCATCAGGAAAAAAATACAGGTTTATATTAGCAGAATTTCTAGAGGTTTGACATCATTTCACTTAAAAATATGTAAGTAAGTATATTAGAAGCAGTCTCATAGCATATCACTTAATGGATACCCAGATTTCTGATGCTCCTGCAAATCCTTAAGCTTAGTGTCTATGCTCAACGTTCAGACTACCTACTATGCACACGGTATATAATAAACTGTGCAACTCATTGCCATAGGGTGTATCAGGAACCAAATGATCTCCAAAAAAGGATTATAGAGCCATACAGAGAAGTGGTCTTAAACTCAATGGATTGATAATCCCCATTTGAGATGCCCTGAACTCTCGCTGTCAGAAAATTGCTATCTTCAAGGGGTGTTAGTGGACATTCAGAGTTATGGTACGTTTAGATATGTAGTCCTTTTTTAGTGTACTCCCAATAGCTTTTGTATTTTCACCTTTTTGGTCTCAATTCTAAATCAAATCGTTCTTTGTAGCATATTTTACCCTTGGCCCCTTATAGCTGTTGGGTGCTGGAATATCCCGTATTTATATTGTGTGTCCTACTTGTGCCTAAACTTATGATCAATGTTTCGTAAATAAATAGCTGTGATTGGAAGGGAAAAAAAGGTGTCTAAATTTAGGCTTTTAAACCTGAATGTTGGCACCCAAATAACTGGCCAGCTTTCCAAAAGCCAAGCCCCTGGAAATTTCCAGTAATCACAGTTGCCATACCAACGGCTGTCAGCACTCTTGCAAAAGCAGGTCATGTATTTAGGTGCCAAAATGTAGCAAGAGGGGTCTAATTTCAAGCTTTTTTTCCTTTTTTTTTTTTTTTTTTTAGACGGTCTGGGCAAGAACACTAATGATAATTGAGAACAGTTTCACCTCTGCTGCCAGTCTCCAACTTCTCCAACTCAAGTCACAAAACTGCTATGGTCTTGCAAAAGGGAGGATATTTGGGAAGGTGAAGCACGAGGTGTTAGCAGTTACTGCCTGCTTCCATTCTGGGCTGCAGGCTTTAAGCTAACACAGAGACACCCCACAAACTGATCTGGGGCCAAACAGCATGAAGACATGCATGTGGGCTACTTTCCCCAGGGGAGAAGCAGAGTATGGCTCAAATTCCTGGATGGGGGGATGTTTGGTTTGCTGTGTCGTGGCACAGAGTATGGTAGTGCTGCCGTGGAAGTGAGCACACAGCCTGGTGCTCACTCCCACCTTCATCCAGTGGTGACCACTTCCCTCTTGCAGTGCTTCTGGCCTTGTTGGGATCCTGCACTGCCCTGCTGCCAATTTATAGTCCCCCTTGCTGGGCATCAGATGAGGCACTTATGAATTGAGGACAAGTGTGTCCCCACATGGCCCCACCATCTCCTGGAGGCTTTGAGCATAGCCCCTGTACTGCCTCTGCTTCCAAATACCTGCCTGACCTCAGGCAAGTCACTTTCCTCTCCATCTTGGGGCAGAATAAAGATAACAGTACTTCCTTCTCCCTGCATTTTGCCTGTCTTCTTCAGCTCAGGTGTAAGCTCCTAAGGGCAAGGTTTGTCTCCTCTTCTCAGCGTGTCCAATGCCTATCAAAACAGAGCCTTGATCTCAGCTGGGGCCTTGAGGCATGACTGCAGTACTGTTATTATCGTTAATAACAATAATCACGAACGCAATCAGATCAAAGACACTGACTGTATGAGTCATTTTTGGGGTAAAGTTAGTCATTCTAAAGAGCAATAGGTATATGTAAACTTTAGCCACTGCCAAGGTTTCTCCTTTTTCCCAGCATTTAAAAATTCACCCTTGGGACTATGGGTGAGCCATACGATCTGAAAGGTCTCGGCCCTGCCAGTGTTTCCATGTGGATTGGCACTTGTGCTCACATGCCGACAGTTGCAAGGTTAATGGTGTAACTAACTTTGCTCTGTATGCTTCAGCTATGTAAAAACTCGGTGTGGGTTTTCTGGATCATAGGTGAAACTTCTTTCTGTATCAAGCCTTCTCTGAAAGGAATTCAATATCTGTCGTTGCCCTCAGTGACAACAGGGCCTGTATGAAAACTCGAGAATACCACTGCACGCCAAAAATATATTTTCCTTGTTAATTGTTGAGGTTTTTTTAGTTGTTTGGTGAGATTTTTTCTGATTTTTCACCAGTTGAATGAATCACAACAAAGTTATCTTGAACAGGAAAAAAGAAATTAAAAGAAAGGATTACTTATTAAAAGCACGAAAATGAGATTTTTCACCTGAAACAAAAGGCCTGCAGCCAAAGAATAGGATTATACAGGTGCAAAATAAGACACAAGAGGGAGCTCACATAATAAATGATAGTGATAAATAAATAGCATTCTGAAAACAGTTAAAACCTATGGAGAAAAGGAAATAAATAAATGCTGCAATTCCTATTTGTTCTTGCTGTTCTCATTATCTCTACAGTTATTGTCATAGGCTATGGGAATGTGCTCACAGACAAGGATCTCAGTGCACCAGACTTTGCCCATAGAACACAGGCCCTGGTCACAAGAGCTTCTAGTCTGAGGATAGAGTCACAGAAGAGGGAGACCAAGCCAGGAGGCTACAGGGAGACACTGTTTCGCAGACAGAAAGTGACCTGAGTATAGAGCTGTTTCAGGAATAATTGTAAAATATCCAATGCATTTTGTTATTTTAAAATGCATTTAAATATATTTGTGTATTTATGCTGCTTGAGAGGGATTGTTCATATTCAAGAGACAATCGTGTGTAGAAAAACAGAGAACTTAAAACTGCGTCTGCAACTCAACAGTTACATTTTGTCTATGGGATCAGAAGGAGGTGCACTCAATATCTGCAAATATAGTTCACTCCAGCAATCGGGTTTCACATTTCTCAGAACTTAGAGAAACTGCTCTTTTGACAAACTTATCTTAATTTTTGAGTTGTTAACCTAAACAGTCAAAACATCTCAATTCCTAAAGTTCTTGTGAAAATAAGGCAGTATCTTCAGTAACCACAATGGCCTTGATCTGTTAACAGAGATCTTCCCTTCCAGCAGTTGAACACATTTCCTCAGGGCTGGACCCTGGATCTTCCATGTTTTTCAGGCTGCAATTGCATGTCCTGGTACACATATGGTTCAACCCCTCTCCAATAAACCTGAGGACTGCCCTTCAAATCAAGATCTCCATATTATAACTGTGGGTATGCATCATTATTACCATCTGAAAACATGTTAGGTAGTCATCAATGGGTTACTAGTTTGAGGGGACAAACACACAGATCTAGATGGACATTACCCTCTGATCTCCATCACCCCTGAACAAGCAAGTATACCAGACATAGTTGTCTTTTGGGATTGGAAAGGCCTTAGTCCACATGCTAGTATTGGTGGCCCTCACAGACATCTCAGACAGCTCCCTCTAGAAGTGTCAGGGACAGAGACGGAGTACAGTGTATTAGGAGAGATCCATAATTAATTACAATGGATGTACCTTCTTTCATACTGCAGGACCTGCTCTTCATCATCAGTAAAACAGCCACAAGGCTTAGAAAGCTAAAGGGGAGAGCCAATTCTTCTGCTGTGACATTTGACTCCATGGTATGAATGTATTCACCCATATCAGCAGTGGCTCCATTTCTTTCCTCTGCTCCTATAGTGCAAATGGACTTTTCCAATCAATAGTGTCACTCATGGGGAATTCAGCAATGCGTTCAGTTCCTGACAGATGTTTGTCAAATGGCCCATTGAGTAGCTCAAGACCAACTGGTGTTACTTATGAGATTGTATTAGCCATGTGACCGTGGGCTCTTGTTGACTTTCCACTGTGCTATCCCTCAAAGACCATCCACGTACTTGCATAAGAAGCTTCATAGACCAGAGAGAACCTAAGGTGAGTGTTCAGGATCTGACAATGGAGTGTCGCCCTTAAAGTGTATGTTGCTGGATGGGATATGGTCATCATAAGCATTCTACTGCAACATAGATTTGTCACGTATACATCCTAAGACTCAACATACAATGCTCAGTCTGTGAAGCCACCTTAATGCTGGATACCCTAGATCTCAACACTGAGAATTACTCTTTCCACTCCTTTGAGCAAAGTTGATGAATTCTTCAGCAGAGAGGCTATTTTGCAGCCAGATTCCACAGCTGTGGAATTGCAGAAAGCCAGGCCCTGGATCCTGGGCTGGCAGAGACCCTTTTTCACACTGTGCTTCATGCATTTGATCTCTGGAGAGGAAGGAGTACATACCCGGCATGGCACCCTGGCCAGCTGGCTTGGGAGAAGCAATGCTGGCTTTGACTGCGCAAGCAGGTGCTTGCTTCCCCTCCCCATCAGATGGGGAGAATGAAAGAACAGCTGTAAATAGAATAAGGTTTAAAAAATTGGAGAAATAGAGATTTTTAAAAAAGCAAACACCAAACTTGCCTGCCTCGCATCGGAAACCTGTCATGTTTTTAATCTAAATTAAAGTTGTGCTAGTATTCTGTAGTAAAACAATTGCCTACTACCAGAGCCACACATTTTTGATAAGTGAGAATAAGCCATATGTCTTCCATAAAAACATACTGATACAGTTCAGCCTGTTCTTTATGCTTTCTGGTAAATCATATTCTTTTACAGCCACAGTTAAAACGAGCAATATTTTTGCTTGCCAGAAAGTATTTACAGTACTGTATTATCCTTCATCTCTACCAGTTTTCATTTGTTATCATTGACACATGGTAAAATAGTTTTAATTATATCCAGGCTCAAGTACAAGGAGTTTTTATAATTCAGTTGGGTCTATTTAATTTCCAGTATCTAAGCTACCATAATGAAAATGTTACTCAAGGTTTCTTCTTCAACTCCCTCCCTTTAGATCATAATAAAGACAGCTCACTTGAGCAAATAGTTCCTTTGAAATGTTAATCCTCCTCAGATGTGTTTTTTGTTAGATCAGCTGCACTGTTAAAATACTTTCTATTTTCCCATTAGTTTGAATGCAGAATAACACTTATTAGCCATATGGACACAAAGTAGCTTGTTGATGAAGACAACTGAATTAAAGCCTCATGTCAAACAATGAATTAACTGTGATATAGGGTGTAATAACCACAGTTACATAAAACTGGGTCGTTTGTCCCCCTCTTATCCAACACAATCACTCCGTAAAAGAACAGAAAAATATATTCAAGACAGTGCCCCCAGTGCAACCTAAAATCCTTACAAAAGCAAAGAAAAGAAAGTGAATGTAAAAGCCTCCAGCAAAGGGGCTTTATTGCAACATTATTTTTTTTGAATGCGTTGTTTTATATTAGTCTTTGTTTGGCACTTAAGGAACGAAATCCTGACGAGCTAAACCTTTCCTTCAGAAAGGGGCAGCGTATCTTGACTGCAGAGCTGGCCCTGCGGTTGCCCCCTGGCTGGGCTCAGGTGTGACCAGCCGCAGCGTGAGATCGCACGCCTGGTGCTGTCCCTCCCTCCTTCCCTGCCCACGCACCGAGCCCGACCGACTGCTGCGCTGCAATAAAGAGAGCAGCTCTGTGATTGCTTTTTAATGAATTGTGGGGGAGAATGTCTATGGTTTCCCTGGGGTGTGGAAAGAATTTTAGGTGGGTCACCAGCATTCAAATATTAAATTACTTGTGCAGGTTGTGTAAGGTTAGCAGCTAAGGAAGTGGAGCTGGGACTCTAACCTCCATGTAAATCAGTTAACACAGAAAAAAAAGCTCTGCTAGATTCAGGTGAGAAGAACGTGCCTGGGAGGCCATTAAGAAGAACACCAGGTAAGAAACTCGGCTCGCGTGCAGTGAAAGCATACTAAAGTTTCAGGAGACTTCAGTAAATACAGTTTTAGTTTGAAACTCTGCCTGGAATTTCAAAACAGGAGACATCTGAATCCTTGGAAAATTTTTAATTCCAAGCTATACTTCAATGAGATCTCAGCTTTTCTGAAAATATGTCCCTTTTTACTGCTCCTTGATTTAAACACCTTGTGCAAGTCTGAACATGGACATTCAATACCTAAGCAGCAAGAGCTGGGGCGCATGAAGCTTCAGTTTACATGTGCAGCAGGACAGGAAGCTGGTGTTATTTGCTTTAACCAGAAACAATAACTGAGTGGCAGCGGGTTGCTATTCAGCTGGCGTTTCCATTGCTGGCATGGATGGGCGCATCCGTCTGCTCACACCCTCAGCTGCTGCACACCTACCTGCTCCCTCCAATGCCTCTGGCACTTGGTGATGCCTCTAACAGCACACAGACAGATTCCAGCAATTGACAGAGAGCAAATTTGCAAACGTGCACTGGGCTAACATGATTAGGCCTGCGAACATGCAAATCCTTTGAATGAATTTTGGTTTTATGCAACTGACGTAAATAAAAAGGATCCTGTTTATGTACTGCCTAAACAGTCGTTGTACAAACTGGACTGCCAGAGATGATTTCATTCACCTCTTTAGGGAAACATACAGCGAACCACAGTGCAGATCCCCCCAGGATATAATTTTCATGATAATCAAAACACAGACACACTATACAATGGTTTACAACCAGAACTAAAGGCAGATACCTAATTCTGGAGAAGGGGTGAAGGTTTCAGGTGTCAAAAACATGTCCAGATGCTCACCAGGTCACCACAGCTACCATGTTTGCTGTCATAGAATTTCTGGGGGCAATAATGGACCCTTTTCAGGTAGACCAACTAGGAAGTATTTCCAACAGCACTGAGGCTGTGACTGACTTGTGCACTCTCTCACAAGCAGGCACGTGTTGTTCTTGATCTTGTGTCTTGGCTGTAATCAAAGCCTGCAAAGTGTATAACTTTGCTATTTGTTTGACTGATGCATTCTGCTAGCGAATTTTCCTACAGCATGCCAACTTGCCACTGAGTTAGGAGGACACAGTCGTGAGCAGAGTGGCCCTTAGACACTCTTCCCTGAGAGGACCCCACAAGTTCCCTTTGCAGCTTGTTGCAGTGGAAAACAACCAGAGCTTCATTCAAAAAAAACCTCACACAGAGATCAATCAGGTTACTCTGGTTAATCCCAACTCTCTCACTTGGCAGTGGAATATAACATCCCTCATAAGGTAATTTCTAATTCCTCCCGGAGAAAGGAAGGTGGATTCCAGCACCACTTTTGGCATTCGCAGCTGCAGGCAGGGAACAATGCTTGAGTTTTCTACTGAAAGGCCAAAATGTTGTGTTGAGGGTATGCTAGGTTATCATTAATAATGTGGGCTTGTGATCATTTTATCTGGGGAAAAAGAGTGAGGAAGAAGTGGTCTTTGAGTGGATGGGGGCTATCAGCACCTCCCTTTGGGACAAAGCCCACACGGGCCCTGTCTGTGAAGCCTTTGATTAGAAGACACAGTATTCAAAGAAATCCTTGGGTCAGGGAACACAGAGCGTGCTCTTGATGCCGATAGTATAGCTAAATACCACCTGTTTCCCAGAAACAGTTAAGACATTCTGAGCCAAATTTTCATGGGAGAAAAAAGCCCAACTTTTATTTGAGAAACACTATTTCATTAAAAAAGGGAGAGATTTAAGCCACCGAGACTTTTCAACAAAACATAAAACTCTGATATTGTTATAGTTTACTTTTTCCCTCTTCCTTTTTATTTCTGCCCATTTTTTTTTTCAATTTTTTCAATTTTTAGGAAAATGAGAAGGGAGGATAAAAACCTGGGATAGAACTGAAAGAAATCATAGTTACAATTTTTGTCTAAAAACATGACAACGGGCCAGCTGACTTCTTTTAAATATATTTCTTCTTCCCTGTGTGACTGCTGTGAAGCTCGGGAAGAAGCTATGGGTTAATGACAGTTGGTTGCACTGATATATGCAGACAAGCATAGGTAAGGTTGGAAGGTACCTCTGGAGGTTGCCTTGTCATAGCCCCCCGTTCAGTGTACAGCCAGATAGAGAAGGTTACTCCAGACTATTTCAAAGTGTTCCTTCAGCTCTTTTTGCAAATCCAAGCTCTCTCTGTCTTTGTTTTTCCTTTTCTGGATCCCACAGATCTCTCAGCCACAAACAACTGCTGATTCCTACCAGTGACGGGTGTGCACAGCAGCTTTTTTCATCCTGTTTCACAATTCATGTTCTTTCCCTTCTAAGCACTGCATAGAGAATACTCTATAATACTCTCCAGAAAGCAAGGTCACTTGTTGACAAGCAAACTGCAAATCAGGTGAAAGAGAGAAAACTAAAAATACTCACTGTCTGATGAGCAGAAAGTTACCCATCACAAACACCTTTCCTACAATAAAGCCAGGAAGTTCACAGGCAAAATAGCCAGAATACACTCTCAGCTGTTTATAACAGTCCATTAAGTAATTTTAGAAGGCAGTTTGGTCCAGGCCAAGCCTTTTGGCACCCAATACCCAGTATGCTTTAGAAACTGGTGCACAATGTCATCGTTTGTGCTGTCCCAAAGCTGACATCCGTGTCGGTGTCATTAGACACCAGGTGCCCATACAGTGATCCAGGGGTTTGCAGCCCGACCGCTGCACTGGGTCACAGATCCTTGGTGAAATCTCAGCCAACTACTTCACTTAGTCTCCAAAATGTCTGAAGTGGTGGATGCCTATCAGTGCAGGTATGTTCAGTGCCTAGCTCAGCAAGTGCCTTTTTTTTTTTTCCCTGGAATTAACACAATATAGATAAAGTCCTAAGATTGAGTCATACTGTGAGGAAAACTGAGCTGTCACAACTATATCTAACCTGTTCGTATTTAAATGACTTTGGTTGTCATGGCCAAAAGTTGTACAATTGTTGTACAATTAATGTAGCCTACATTTTAATCTAGAATTGTTGGGTTTTTTTTTCTTTTAGGGTCTCCAGAGCAAAATAAATTTTTTAAATATCTCAAAATTATCATTAGAATTTAGCACATTTTCTCTCTGAGATTATTTTAGCCATTTCCAAAGACAAACTATCAGTTCTAAGCTGTTTTAACTGTAGTGCTCTTTTGTTAGTTCCAATGGGATATTTTAACATTTCCCTAATTTATATTTTAATGTACTTTCTAGGCGTACTGGTCATTCTTTCAAAGGAGCATAAAGTAGTTATTGTTAATACATACATGCTGGGTAACAGCAAATGTTTCTGGAGTACTGGGCTTTCTGTAATGACATTAAATGAAGAAAAAAAAGGAGATGAAGTAATACTGATCTCTATGACAGCCTCTGTCTGCAGGACAAGGATTTAATTCAGAATTAAGCCACATTAGTGTTAAAGAAGCCATTACTCACTTGCAAATTTCTCTCCCCCCCAAACCCATTTCATTGCTCAGTGCAGTAAGCTGGTACATTTATCCACAAACATTTGATGACTGATGCTTTATTTTGCCTTTGAATGTTTCTTTAATGAAATCTGGGTGCTTAAAAATATCCAGTAACATAGTTAACCATTTTGCTTTCACATTAACAGAGTAGTTATTCTGCTGCCATTTGTCATTGACTTAGCTTTGATATGTGACCCCTTTAAACAGAAAAACAAAAATCAGATATCAACAGAGATACAAATAATTTATAAAATTTTACTGAATATAAATAGATGTGTCTCTTTGTGTAGCTTTTTGGTCCTTTCTTAGCAGGCGTAGATTTACTTATGTTTTGCATTATCTATGGAAAACTTCCCTTGAGCTTTATCAAACTGTCTTGTTCTGAGCATGCATAAAACATCTCCCTTCCAAGTTTAGGATATTCTTTGTTGTCTTTTAAAATTTATGCTGTAGATTTGCTGAGGCGCATTTAGTCCAGCAATACTGAGAGTCCAGCAAAACTATTTCTGGGCTAAATGGTACTTCTGGTCTCTAAGGAGCTTCTACAGACGCCAAAAATGCCTGGGACATGTGCACAACCACTTTTCCCAGGCTGGGATGCATTTGAGACCAGTAATGTGGGTATGTGCTGATAAAAGAGAAGATTCATATTATACCATCTGAAAATTGCCTGCCACTAGCTGAATCTCTCCTATTTGTGGCTGAGCTGGGTGTTACTATAAGGTGAAGCCACCAGAACAAGAACATGCATTTAGGCACCAAATAACCTCAGCAGGCTCTTTCTGAGCTGAAAAGGGGGAAATTTGGCATGCTAAGCTCCTTCCTTTTGCCCGCCCCCAGAGTGGGGTCACACCTGTCTATCGGGGAAAAATCTGAAAAGAAGAAAGCTGGAAGAGAAGAAAGGTGCAAGAGAAGAAAGCTGCAGGGCTTTTCCCAGAGAAGCCAACCAGGCTGACGGAGGGTGGCTGCTGCCCTCAGCTCACCTCCCCAAGCTCTTGCAAGGGTGCATTTTGCTATTGCCATCCTTGTTCTGCTATTTCACATGTAGGCTTTGACTATTTAAACAACTGAAAGCAGAAGATTTTGTTTCCTTGGCTGTGTACTCTCCTGAATAAAAATAAGACAAAGGTGTTTCTAAGAAAAAGGCTAATGTTGTCTTTTTTAATGTATTTCCAATGGATTGCTACCTTTCTTTAGAGCTGGGGCTTCTGACACTCCTGGTCTCCCTCCTCCTGGCCTCAACCTATAGTTTAAATCTCGCCAAAAGAACAGAAAGTTTCAGCCCTGACCCAGCCTTGCAGCAGATATGTGGCCTCTAAAGAAAGCCAGAGACTGAGGTCTTTTGAGCCCTTTGTGTATTTAACACTCAAAAATGGACTCCAAGTGTTTTTGAGGATCTGGGTTTGTGAGAAATGGCATAGGATGGGTAAGATTAGTCATACAAAGGATCCTAGTTTTCTCATAACAAACCTGTGTGGAATTGCCACTTTAACCCTTACTTTTCTATTTCTTAAAGCTCATTCCCTTCCTTACAGCTTGTTCCCCTCACTGGCTCTAAGAAGGCCTTTTGTCACGTCCTTTCCATACACCCCATTGACTTTTTTGATTCATGCTGCTCACTTCTGAGAAATTCTTTCTGCTTCTTAAGGGTTATTTGCCCTTTTGCAGCAAGGCACTGTGCTCTCTCTGTTGACATGAGCCCTGCAGAGAATTATCGCTTGGACATGCACGTTGGTGCCAAGTGGAGATAATGCCGTCTTTTCAGACTGAAGCCTGCATGTAGGAGTGTTCCCAGTATGATTTTCACAGTCATAACTGCAGTTAATCTTAAACTTGGCATACCCTTCCTTTCTCTGTAATGTTTTTAATGACTCTTTCAGGGTGGGAGAATCCTCAGGGTTTTGCAGCATTTCATTCACCTGCTGATTCATTCTTGCCAGGTTGGTTTTGTTAACCAGGGTCCAGCTTAATAGGCAACTCTGCCATTTATATTACAGTGTAGCAAGTTATCTGTATTTTCCAACTAAACGACACTGAGAGAAGGAGGAAGCATTTTTTTCCTGAGCAAGCAGGAGGTGCCGTGTAGCACAATGGTCAGTAAATATATAGCGGCAACTTGCAGGGTTTATTTTTAATCCGGTACCTGTGTTAGAGAATGGCATGAAGTGGGCAAATCAATCAGGCTGTTGCAAAGCAAGCTTGAAATGAAAGGGCAGTCAAGGAGGAAGTGGTAAATAACACACAGGACTGATTGCTTCTGGGCACAGTTAGGACCTTGGGTTTAAAGTGTAATTACCTGGTCACACCTAACTCCTAGCTTGTGTACGATGTGCAAACTACACGTGCAAAGTCTGCAGACATCAGCGGAGACAGTGCTCTTGCCTTTGCCAGCAATTATTTCCTCTTTAAGAGCCAGTTTGTTCCTGGTTTCATAAAGGAGCTGGAAGATGTGCTTACTCCACTTGCAAGCCTTAGTCTCTTTGCAGTAGCACAGAGCCCAGCTGCTTGAAATGAAGTGGGGAGAGCAAGGGTAAAGCAGCTGGAGAGGTGACATTTCTGCTTTGTCACAGAATCGACCCGCAGGACTGAGCCCCATGTATAATTTGTGCCAACCTGGGGGCTGGCTAGAGCAGGCATGTAAAATGCCCCTTATGTTGAGAGGTAGTGAGCATGCTTTGTGACCCCAACAGTCCTATAGGAGGTGAGTCAAGTGCTACATTTGTAAACTTGCTAACTGCTACCCTGTCTAAAAAAAAAAATGGTTGAAAGTTCAGTGAGATCCAAACAAACTGCACCTGTCCATTGTATTTATGGTTAGAAGCATGTAGCTCGTCTCCCTTGGACACTCCTGCGTAAATGGAGAGCGAGTTTTACTCAGTCTGTCTGTTACAGATAGATAGGACAGAGCCTCCTCTGTAGCAGACAGACATAGATGTGTCCGCCCTGTTAGAACAAGAGCAAAAGGAGGTCTGAAACTAGATGCAGTAATTGCATGCTGGCTTTCTTTCTTGGATCCCTGCTAAACCTGAGCATAGTTGGGAGATTAATGTGCTTTGAGTAACAGCATGGCTTGAAAAAAGAGGGCTTCAGAAGGGAGCCAGGAGAGCTGCACTTTGGTTACTCCTTTCTGTGGATTTTCTGTGTGTTGTTAAGCAAATTGATACTCTAAAATTCTCAAATGCAGTTTCCATTGAGAAGTTCTCTGACCAATTTTGTGAGTTTCCTGGACAAAACAATGATTTCTGCTAGGCAACGGACACCAAAAAACAAACCTCAAACCACCCATAATACAGACTGCCCAGCTGTGACTCTTTTCCCTGCATCCTCATTGTCTATAGACATTAAGATAGATGTGCGGCCTAGAAGTGGATGCTGCTGGGTCAGCTAATGAGTGTCACCCTCCAGAACACAATAAGTTCTTTTCTTTGCTTCTTTTGCTCTCCTTGATCTGATGATCCCTGCTCTCTGTGCATAATGCTTACCTTGTTATTCCCATTACAGCTCTGGTCCTGCAATGTGACACTTCTCAAGGTGAGCCACTTGGGTTGGATCACTCGTGCATTCAGGATGAATTACATTTCCAACACTACTTCATCTTTTATATGGACAATAATTCTGAATGCTTGACTGGACATGGGATCAGAAAGAGTCTTTCAGTTATGTGAGCCCCCTGTGCAACCCAAATGGCCATCTTCTTTCTCTTCTGCATGGAAAGGGACAGAATGGACGCCCATGTCTCCAGGCCATTGGTTAGATCATCTTCTGGGATGAAAGGCATGTCATGACCACAGCTGATCTCCTGTCTCCAGTGGTTCTCCTGGTGTGTTATATTTCCCAACTGTTAAATTAGGGGCAAGAAAAGCAAAATGAGATTGTCATTGTTCACCAATCTACTTCAAGGGGCAGGTTTCTGCCAGGACACAAGTAGTGGAGATGAGAGAATTCTTCAGTTCTGTCTCAAAGGAAAAAAGAAAAAAGCAAATTGCATGTAAGAAGGCAGTGGCATTTGAGGATGAAGGAGAGACATGAAACAACATGAGTTGGTGTGAAGTAAAAAAGATATTGCTCTGGGTATCACACCCAGATCCTTGGGGTTTACCATTGGTCCTGGAGCTCCCAAAACTGTAATGCAGATTGTCCTAAGCATCAGTTTGGGCCATGTATCAACTACCAGGCAGTCAGCCTTGGACACACAGAGAGTAAACAGTAATTGAACATCACTCACATGCACCAGTGTCACACAAGTCACACTCAAATGGACTCCAACCAAACTGGGCACTGGGACTTGCTTTTGTATTAGGTGTCTCTACTCTGGAATTTGAATCGGTCTTCATCTGCTCGTAATACTGGCAAGTGGACTGCAAATGACCTGCCCTCCAATTACTCTGCATCAGCATAATCCTTTCCGTATAGAGGCTGACTTATGCCAACCAAGCAAAAAACAAAGCATACATATTTTCTTAATAAATTCTCCAACTTTTCTTGAGCCTGAGCTAAACCTTCTTATCTAATATCAAGTAATTTAAGCATTTTTAACATTCTAAAGACAAGTTAATCCTTTTATAGGGAAAAGTCAGAAAACTGGCTTGGAGTGACATTTTAACAATGTCTGAGGTATGTTAAGCCGATGAAAAATTCTAACAGCAGTTTCAAGCATTTTTGGCTAAAATATTACTGTGAACTTAAAGCATAAGAAAATATAAGTATCATACCAAATTCCTAGCTGTTTGTCAATAATGTAAAATATTACATATTCTACTGACACAAGCTACTTTTTTCCCCAGCAGCTTCAATTCTCATATATGGTTTTAGTGACATGACACATCTAATATGAGTCTTAATTTGACCTGGTCTTAGACTTATTCCTATTTGTCTCTTAGGAGCTCCCTACTTTTCCCAGGTAAGTTTTGCTGCCAAGCATCACTTCATTTATGTTTCAGAGCCTTTATTTCCATAGTTGTTCTGGTTTTGGCAGAATGTAGCAATTCCAATGCATGTCAAAGATGATGAACAGATAGCCCTAAACTCTCCTGTTTGGCCACAGAGAAGAACAAATATTAGAAGTTGAAATATTGTTTTTTCCGACACATTATGCAGTAGCTAGAAACTGATCTTTAGGTTTTATTTTCATTAAGGCTACTTAATATCAGTGTCTAAATGAGCATGGAGTTTGAAAAATAAAGTATGTACCTCTTCAAAGGCTGTCAAACTGATCTGCAGAACCACCACACAAGCCATGATATATCATGTAGTTTCTGAACAAAGCAGTCCTGACCATTAGTAAACCCATTGAATGATCCAACGTTTATGCATATCTGCTATTTCAACATGCACTGGAGTGCATCTATTGCCTAAGCCTGGGAACCACTGCTGTGTTATCAGAAAGACAATCCTATTCCTGAAAGCCCTCAAGCACCCATTTGCTCATTACCCACACCCTGAGCGCCTCTCCCAGAAACACTCCCAGGAACCCCAGAGCTCACTACACTTGGGTCTTGGTTTGTTTGCTTTTTCCAAGCCCAGTTTGCTTTCTAGTCTCCCAATGAAGGGAGTGCCCTCATGGAGGAATGCAGATGTATGTTTAGCTCCATTCAGCCTAAACACAATCTGAGACACCTTGAGCTATTTGAGATGGCTGCATGCCTAGAACAGGACTGGTAGGAGACCTGTGTTCTCCTGAGAGACCCCAGGGCATATCACATGACTCCAAGGGACTGCCTAGAGGAGCTGGATGGAGCCCTCCAGAGTGTACCTTGTAAGTGAAAACAGTGTGAGCTGGCTGGGACCACTGGGTAGAAATGGAAAATGGGGCTAATTCTGCTTTAGAAATGAGCAGACAGTAGTCAACAGACCTCAAGCACAGTCCATGATGCTATTTGGGAACTGATGTTGTCCCCAAAAGCACTCCTCCTGACTCCACGACATGGCAACCTGCATTTGTGATCTCACCAAAGCTAAAGGACCTGCTTTGGCACATGGTGGAAGCCTAATAAGCATGACCTATTATGGTTTTCACACCCTATTAAGAGTTCAGCACATCATCCTCATGCCCAAAGATAGGTGGGTTGAAAGAAATTTTAAATTTGGAGCTATATGTGTTACAGTCACAAAACAAAAGTCCCAACATCTATTCCCAGCTAAGGCAGACTCTTTCTGCAGGACCCACAGCAAAAGTAACTGCATTTATTCCAGTTTCCATCTGTCAAAAGTATAGCTCACACTTTCTAATCCTGTGAGAAAGCTGTGCAGAAAAAATCCTTTCATGATGGAGTGGGATCAGATACTGTGAGTAAAAGGCTAATAACTTGGAAAAAAAATAGAGTACTTGTTCTCAGATCTGTGCCTCTTACAGGCACATCACCCTGGACTCCCATTCCCGAGTTATTCGACCGACACATGACTTCTGGTTTGTGACATCATATTTTTCTTATTTTTAAGCAAGCAGATAGGATATTCCTGGTTCACAGTTGCAGAAGGGGCAAATACATGTCTTTTAACACCTTCTGCATCACTCACAGGAAAAAGGCAAGAAAACAACATACAGCAACCCTTCTGCCCAGTGCTGAAACAGCCTGCGGCAATGTGCAGAACAGAAAAATATCTTTACTTAGGTTTCTATTATAAACTGCCATTTATAAAGGTTTATAAATGATCCCTTCTTTACCATGAAACTTACCGGGGAAGTTTAAAACTTAAATTCACCTCTCAATCACTAAAGTTTCAAAGGAGGTACAGAAAACTGCAGAGTTATCTACCGTGACCTTTGGTGATTAGCAATGAAAAGTGTTTGATCTTCACCTGACAGTAGCAGAACAGAAGCCATCTCCAGTCTGAGCCACTTAAAAAAGAAAAAACTGCAGAGCTTTCATTCCCCTATGGTTCTCTTCAAGATTAGCAGCAGTGAACAGCAAATTCTGTTTGTTTTTACAATAATATCCTGTTTTGTAATCCACAGGAAAAGGAGTATGAAAGTAACAACCTTGGCAGGGAGTGGAGGCCAAGGGACTGTTTTCTGAAATCTCAAAGCTCAGAAACACAAAGGCTTGGAGGAATTTCCAAGTGCAGCGAATGCCAAATAGTAAAGAAAATGTCATGACAATGAGAGAGAGAAATGATTTATTCGCCCTCTTAATAAATTCTTCTTCCAGGGTCATTTTTTTCTTCTTCAGTGATCAATAAATAGGCAGTTACTTCTAAATGCTTTTAAGCAAATCCTACAGCATGTACAGGGGTTGTTAATGTTGGGTTTTTTCCAAAGATGAAACTACAGAATATAATGATAATAAAAAAATGGGAGAGTGTAATTTAACACCAAACAAGTGAAGAGTTGAAAAATCCACAGAGCACAGATAGCCAAGCAAATAATGGTATTATTAAAGGGACTAATGTGTAACATTTCTGTTCAGTGCTTACATGGCAAACAGACTAGGTTGTATTTTTCTCCATGGAATATAATAACTGGTGAACCCATCTTGCAGTTCTGGTTCAAAGACTGGAAAGAAAAGCATGTTAGAGCTAGAAAAGACATTAAAAAGAAACCCATGTCTATCAGAGCACTGTTTCAAAGGGCTGTAAACTAGAATAAATATTGACACAGTAAGGGAGAAATATACAACAATAGCAATCGTTCAAAATGGGCACAAGTTGGAACCTAATAGATCCACACTGACCTAAATAAAGCTGGATAGGGACTGAGGCCCAAAATTTAAAGTTTCCTTTTGAAATTTAACTTCCACTGATTTTGGTAAGAATTAGATCATTCTAGGTCTGATTCAGTAACTGCTGTTATTTTCAACCCATTTGCCAGCAACAACTCCTTCCAGCTATGGCAAGGAGTAGCAGAACATTATGAAGGAGATGAATCTTGGGACCGGAGGCATCACAGAGTTTCTCTGCCTCTACCACAAGGCTGTTCTAGGTCTGTTTTCAAGTCCTCATCCTGCATTTGTTTTGAGTTCATTACTTGTAATTATACCTTTTCATGCTATTATGAATAGTGTCTAACAGTTCTTCCTTTTCTGTCTGATCATATTTTCTATTTAATTTTATTTATTATCTTCCTATCCTATCCATTTTCTTTTAATACTTGTCTCTGACCATTAAATCCCCATGTCAGTTATGTGGCATGGACCAAACTCTCAAAGCCCATCACTGCTTGTGGTCTGTGGTAATACACCATTTTTACCAGTTAAAAGTATGGCCTTTTATGCCTGCTCAAATTTTCAGCAAAGACTTTAACTTTGATTGCAAACTCCCAACTCAAAATCTGGCTGGTCTTACCCAGATTATGTCTCTAGCTTTTTTCATTTCCATTTTAATTTTAATCAGTCCAATATACTACTTAATTATTAATTAGAAATTATTTCTGCCACGTTTCTTTGGAATTAAGTTTTCTCAGAGGAAATCCAATGCAAAAAAAGAGTGGTTACTTTTTAAATTCTTTTTCCACTTGTGCAAACTCCAGTTGAAATCAATAAACTTGGATATCTTCTCATACCAATATTTCATTGATGTATTTTTAATGGACTTAATTGGAGATATTCCTGATTTACATAGCCATATTCAACAAAAGGATTCAGTGAATTTGCCTTGGAAGCAACCCAGCAAAACCCCCCAAAATTGGCTAGTTGTTGTTAACAGCAGGAAAGAAGAATTTATTAATTTTAAAAAGTATGCTGATTTTAATCCACTACAATATTAGCAATCTGGGCTTAAAATACAGTTACATCAGTGGACTTGCAAATCAACACTCATTTTTTAAATAATTATACAGTGGAAGACTTTATTTGGACATGATACTAGTCTTCTAACACCTTCTAGTTGTTTACTGTGCTGAAACAATATTTTCATATGGAAAGGTTCAAGACTCTATGGCAGTGTTTGCTTTCTGCAGATAATATGTATCCTTGTGGTTTCTGACCAACATCTATTTGCCACAGTGCTCAGTGTATTGGTCAATGTTCTCCTTGAGCAGCAAGGTCATTTTAATGGTGCTGATTTAATGAGAGGAGGAGAAAGAGTTTCAAGTCACTTTGGTACTTTTACAGCAAAGCCAAAATGCAAATGTAGATTTGCTAAGTGCTTTAGCAGCTGCTGAAAAGAAAGGTTTAAGAATGATGGCATCACAAAAAATGCTTTTTTTACAGCTCAGAGAGGCAGTTCCAGCTATCTTAACATGCTGTATTGTTATAACAAGCTACTTTTCAAAGTGAAGCTTCCAGTGGCAAAAAAACTTTTTGTCTTCTTTTTCCAGAGTTTTTTGCTGATTAAGTTCTTTAAGTGAATTGCTTCAAGTACCTCTGAAGTCCCATTTTCAGAGATGATTGGGACACTTAAGTGTCTGCTAAGACCTTATCTACACACTAACATTGTGAAAATAGATAAACCAGCAACCAGCTGGTTTACCCAATTGGGTGGGGGTACACCCAATTTTGCATGCAGTTACAACACTGACAGCTCAGTTTTACTTTAGGAAGAAAAACTAGCTGCAGCTGGCATTTTTGGACTAGTATAAATTCACTTGCTCTGTAGGATGGAGTTTGGTGACTTGAAAACAAAATCGATGTTTTCCAGAATTGATATCACTATAACAAACCTTTGTGTAGAGCAGACATCTACCCCACCAAAAATGGTTTTTGAAAATGTAGCTCAGAAATGGGGTTTAGGTGCCTAAAGGTACACATTGCCAGATGGGATGCTCAGAGGTGCTTTAGCATGTATCCAGTAGTGACACACCAAATGTCCTTCAATATGGAGGGTGCACTCCAAAATTAAGTTTACGATATGAAAGCGAGCACCTGGAAAGGAATAGCATTCACCAAAAAAGGGGATTTGAACAACTCCCTCTCTCACAGTGGATGAAGTTCAAAACTCAGTTTTTTTCCCCTGAAATGTGCCTATCATGCTCTCAGCTAGCCACAGTGCATATGACAGAGTAGAGGTGAGAAAAACATCCAGCAGCAGTGGTGACATTTGAACAAAGCTGCATTGTATTGGGTTAGGAAGGGTGGTTTCTTATCTTTCACATACTACATTCCTGATTCAAACAAGGAGGTACACACATTGAAATTAAGGTTCCTGATAGTCCTCCTCTCTGCCTTCCTGAACTGGTTTATCCCCTTAACTCTTCTACTTCCTTACAGGGATAGAAAAGCTTAGGTCTATGAAGGCCAGCACTGGAACCATAGACACAAGGAGCCTTTGATGAAGGAAACTTATCTTTTCTTACCACCCAACAACATGCTAAGGGGTTCAAAAAGTTCAAACAAGTGAAGAGAGATAGAAATACTTTAAGTATTTACTGAAGAACACATGGAGAAGCAGAGGTACAAAAGGGATCCATGGCATACAATGGGAAATCCTACAGTTTAGGGCTCTAATATAGCCCTGACCACAAACACGACATCTGGGGAAAATAATCTCTGTGGTCATGTTGCACCAGCACAGTATTCTCTAGGGCAGAACTGGACCTGTAGGGGTGTTTCCCCCATCACACCACCCAGCCCCAGCATGGGTCATCAGTCTGGCTATAAAACACAGATATTCAGCAGTGAGGGTGGCTGACAGCATTCTGCCATAGTTGTTTGGAACAGGATGGTGATTGTATGGTTTTGAGACCCGAGCAACAGTCATTACAAGTGTTCAGGTTCCATAGAACTTTGCAAGTTGTCCTGCCATCCTCTGTCCTGGGAGTAGATGTTAGAAGTGTGAGGAAAACTACCTCAGGTGAACAGTTATAAAGAAAATACTACAAGCTGCAAAACTTCAGCCAAGACTAGAGTCAATACTAGACTTACTGTACCAACCGAGAAACTAGTGTTAATCACTTTATTAAGCATTGGGGGTTGTGACAATTTTTTTATTGGGGTCACAGTTGTTCAACTTGTCTTGAAAATTCATAATTATTTTAATACAAAATTGTTGATAATTACTTGAATATAAAAAGAATAGTGCATGTATTTTCTGTTAGGTTCTCTCATTTGAAAATGTGGGGCTAGGCATTCGCAAGAATTCATAAGGAGAGGTCTATGTGGACAAGAAAGAGGCCCAGAGATCACGTGTTTCATGGTGGGATATAGCTTAAAAAAAAAAAACCACCCTTCCAACTTTAAATATTATTGTTTTCCTAAATTAACTCTGGGAGATTTTAATCTAGATCTTGGGTCTCTGCCAGGGAACACACACCACTCTCCACATCCCTGAGAACATTGTGGAGTCCTGTACAGTCAGTGGGCATAATAATGAAAGAACAACCAGTTAACTCTATCACTTCTTCATAAAGTTGTCTTCTCTAATACTGTTCTTCCTTTAACTTACTGTGGTTTCCCAATTAGCACCCTGTGCAGGAGGACACCCATCCTATGTTGTATTTTGAGTGTTTTTTAAGGAGTTTTTAAGGACTATTTAGTGAAACTAAAAGAAAGAATTAATACACCAGATTACTTCCTACAGTTCAAAGGGATGACTCTTCACCAACTCTTCACTGATTAACATGTCAGGCTGCATCAGGGAAGGGTAGTCAGGATAACTTGAGGTGGTGCCTAAGAAGGAGTCTCAATGAAGAAAGTGCCAGGGATTTATAGTGACTGAAAAGCTCTGAGAACACATTCTTTAGGCCTGAATTCATGGGGGCTGTCGTGAAAGCAGGCTGGTCAAACACAAAGCAAGTGGAGTGCAAACAGGATACTCCTCGGGGTATACTCTTGAACTGCATAAAATGTATCCTTGTGCTAGGTTTTTGTCCTACTTAATTAAAGCAAATGGGGATGTTGCCTATAGATCACTGTTTTCAGTCATTGTTGGGGAAAATTCTCCTGATGAACCCCATGGGATATAACCTGAATAGAGGAGGAGGGAAGGTGGAGCATGGAGTTTTGCCAGGGCACCGAGAAGCTCCATCTGGGTTAGTTTCCAATGAATCATCACAGCCATCTGGGGGAAGGGGGAGGAATTCCCTCACTTCTTAATCAACCTATCTGCTTTTTAGAAGGGAAATATTTTTCCGTAAGATGCACTGTGCATATCTGGCACTTGGCCTCTTGTTACTGCCAGCTGTCACTCTGATAATGTGTTATAAATGATGGCACACCAAGCAGACAGGGCTGCAAGCCCATGTGATTGTATTGCATTATCAAAGTGACAACCAGAAAGAACAAGAGCTCTGGCTGCTGAATTGGTCCATAAGTAGATTCTGTGTTGTTGATATTACTATTTATATACAAAAATAGGGCTTAAACCTTTTTAATATTTTCCCAGCAGGAGTCGGGACATTGTTAGGACTTTGGTATGCAGATAGCTGGGGTAAGACACAACATAAACCTCCTGTTTTCATAGACTAAAGCAGGCAAAACAATGAATACTAATGAAACAAACTCAAGTATATACTTCTCATTTCACATCTGTAAGCACAGGAATCTTAAGTGCTGTAAACTGGTATCATTCTCTATAAAAATCCATGCCTGCATTATCAGGCCCTGTGGAGATACCTCCTGTGACCTACACATGTGACAAAAAGCTGTGACTGTCAAGCAGTGTATGGAGAATCAGCAGGAGTATGACAGATATATCCATAGTTATCCATGGGTGGAGCAAGCTGATAAAATCTGCTGCAGAATCTGAGCCAGGGCCCTTGTATTAGTACAGATATGGGTAAGTCTTTTTGCCAATATCCAGGAGATGCTATCACCTTCCAGTGCCACAGCCAGTGCTGCGACTCTGCTCTTCCACAATAACTTTGGTGACCCAGGAACAAGTTCGTTGTATGTACGGGTGATGGCAAGGCTTCCTCAAGCATAAAGTGACTCAGCATAAGCAGAAGACTCAACTCAGTGCTAGTCTGGAAGCCTTTTCTCTCCCAGGAAGCCAAAGCGAAACTCCAGCTGAGGGTAAAAGGAGTTTGTCATAATTGTATGCTCTCTAGTTCTTGGTTTCAACCGCATTTGGAAAAGAAAGTAATAAAAGGCTAAACAAAAGGCTGTTCTCAGGATTTGCATGTTTGGTCTATGACAATCTTCCACAGCGTAAAGGGTTTTCCAGCCTTCTGTACAAAGTCTAAATGTTGTTACCCTGAATCTTGGCAACTTTTGCTGTTTCTGAGTGTTTCACAAGATAAAGGAGTCACAGTTTCTTCTGGGAGATATCTACAAGCACCAAAAATATGTGGCTTATGCAAGTATACAGTAACTCCTTCCACAGCAAGCATTACTGAGTAAAATTCAAAAGCCTCAAACTCAAAATTAGAGGTCTTTGTTGTATCGGTCCATAACTTCTAAGATATGTACAGGGTTTGTCCTACTTGTGGGGGGTGGTGTAGGGGGATAGATAACAGATAAAAAGCATAGAAACAGTGCTCTAATCCCACCCAAAAATGGACCAACGGAGGATTCAAGACTCTTACAGGAACAACCAGATCCCACTACAAAGAGCTTCTAAAGGGTCCAATGGGAAAAAAAAAATAAAAATGAGCCATACTGTTGCCACAGATTAGTGCTGTAAATCTATTCAATATTTGACACAACTTTTCAACAGAAATTTCTACAAGCTGAAATGACAAATTTTCATGAACCAAAACTGCTCATGTCGTTTGAGGTAATCACTCTAAAGACAACTGGAAGCAATGTTACAAAATAAATTAATGCTAAGGGTATTAAATTATGTAAATATGTCAAGAGATATAGACGTATAATTTGATGTAATTATACCAAAAGGGACATTTCTACTGAGCAAAAGCAAAGTAAATAGTTAAGTATCCGTAAGAAAACCCCTCAGAAGTGAAGTTATCCAATGAATAAATACTCTCTGCTCCACACCTCTATATGACAGTATGGCTATCAAGCAGTACACTCATATTGTACTAGTCACTAGATTCATACTGGGTAGATTACTCTGCTCTTACGGACTTGCATAGGAATGCAGCTTGGTCACTGAATTCAAATAGATTTAGAAATCTTAAGGATCCAAAGAGAAGATGGTTATTATCTTGCATTATGGAGGAACCATAAAAAGTTATCTAGTTATTTTCAGAGTGAGAGGACTGATGCTTTCCTACGTAATGTGTGTGAACTCTGTTTAGACCACAGCTGAGGAGGGGATGGATGGATGGATGGATGGATGGATGGATGGATGGGATGGATGGAGTGTTGGTGCTGATTAATGGTAACAGCCATTTTAAAAAGGCAGACAGAAGTACAGCCAGAAGATGCCAGCAACTTTCATGTCTAGCTGTCACTGACATTCTTTAGAAATCTTGCACTTGTTTTAGAGAATCACAATCGGCTGACTTCACTGGGCGTGAAAAACTTCATTGGTTCCAGTGGAATTTCTCATGGAGCGATGTGTAAATAACCTCATGGCTCAGTGGAAATAAGGGCAGTATCTTTGACACGGAGTCAGCAGACACCATTTAATTTTTGGCTGGAGTGGACGGATTAAACCAGGATGTGTATGTCTGAGTCTGGGTTTGAAGGAGAGCTCTCAGTTCTGCATTCTCAGACTTCAGGTCTAAAACTCTTATTACAAGAATTACCGAATTCAGTATTTGGTAGCTACCCCAGCTACTCCAGAAAGAGGTTACTGGCTCAGCATCCAATATTTAAGGTCCCCTAAGATGAACCTTCCCACCTGCTCACATCACAGCAGTACCTATATGGATAGATATAAAAAAATATGAGCTATGCATATAAATCCCAAATAAGAAAACTGTCTAACTTTCTCCTGATTCCCACACTTGTAACGTTCTGGTGAGCAAAACTCAATTCCAAGCTGATACTCTAAATTTCAGCATTTGTAACTAATTACCTGGCAGTTGCAACTAGTTACCTGGCAGTTGCTTTTCATAGAAATGTCTCCCAGACTCCTCTTTAAGACCAGAAGCCACTGCCCCTATTTTCTCCACCACTGGGGCTGCCTCTCCTGCACAGCACTTCATGGCAGTGCCCAGGCCTATCTTTGGCAGTGATGTTATCATTCCCATGTCTAGTAATTAATGAAAACCCCACATTCCAGAGTTTAATTGGCTGCTACAACTCTCCCAGCTACAGAAAGACTGAAACAGGTTAATAGTGTGGTTTGTTAGAAACCTCTTTTCATCTATCATCGATCTACTCACCCAAACGTCCTCGCTTTTGAGGGAGCCATTTGGTATCCACTCACAAGTATTAGACAGTTTCCAATGTTAAAGTTAGAAACACTATGCTGGAAAGAGGGAAATCAGAAGAACAAAGCTTAGGGGAAGGATCATTTTCTAGCAGGTTTTTTCATAATCTTGAACAAGTCTTTGATTGTGACCAAGAACTTTGGTTGTCACACTTGTAGTACAATTGATAACAATATGCATTAGCTGACTTAAAGTGCAACCATGCATGTGTTTTCTTGCTGAAAAGAGGGGGAAATTAGCTTTTTAGGAAGTATCCCTAGAAACTTTTGTCAAGACAATTTTTCTCTAGTCAACCTATTCCTCAAAGCAAAGTGACAAATATGTATATGTGTATGTCTATAAATACAGCTTGGTTTAAATAATTAAAGGTAAGCATTTGTAAATCCCACTTTTTTTTACAAAATGTGAATTGCTGTCTTTGGGAATGCGTGGATGAAAAAAAAAGCTCCACAGAAAGGTGCTTAAAATGGGGATCTAAATGAGGATACAAATTCCATTTGATACATAATCATCACCAACAACAAAACCTGTGGCTCAGGAAATAAAGACATATCAGTAAAAATAAATGTTTCTTGCTCTAATTCTCCATATAGCATACACCATGCTATATCCAACAGACATCTAAAAGCACCATATACTTCAGCTTCTTCAGACTTGTGCTCTGATGCACAGCCTGAAATATGACCTCCTATTTTTTGTGTCATTGGATCAGCTCATCTGACTGTCAAACACACCATCCTTGTGGAACTTATTCTGCCTTAGCCCGAGTGACCAGATTTTACATTAGTCTGTAAATTGGATGAAGTCAAAGAATATGCCTAAACAATTTACCCCAAGTGAGCTAACGGAATAACTGCAAACAGAGCTGAGACCTTCTTCCTGCCTAATCCTGCAGCCACTGTAGGACAGACTTGTAACCAACAAACATGCCCACATGTTAGATGACTCCCCAACACTGTCTTGTGTTATGTGGACAAACCAATTGTGGGCAATGAGCTCCAGAAGTGGGTGGGGAACAGTATGGTCTTATGGTCTTTGGCGTTCACAATCTCCAACCCCTGTTTCAGCTTGTGGGCATACCTTCTCATGGTGTAGCAGATTTGAGTTCCCACTTTCCTTCTATTTTCCTTACATCCATATTCGCTATCAAATTATTGTCACAGTAAATCCACTCTGACTTTTGGGATGAGATATAAGTACCAAATAAAGTGAGAGTGCATAAAGCTATTAAGAAATTATCTTTGTAATACAAGAGGCACTACTGTGCTCTGGCATGGAATTAGAAGTAGACTTAAAACAATAACACTCAAGACAGAGGATATTTCTTGGGAATCATTGGCTAGCTGGGAGGAGCTTGTATGACAAGAGGCAAAGTCAAAGCCATTAACCTCTGCTTGCCACTTAGGAAACATCCTCTGCTGCAGCTGTTATTGCAATGTTATAATCTAAAAGATGGGAATAAATATATAAGTATAGACTGTCCTTTATTTCTTATGGGCAATGTGTTGTCAATTAGTATGTTCACAGTAGTGTTAGAGGACTAACGCCTAGTATATAGCCAACCTAGAGGCAAAATTATCTCCTACAATTACATTTTTTTGGTAATAATTTTTCTCAGTGAGGAAGCATAATGATTCCACAGAGAGAGGCCAGCATATATATTGAGGAACAGTTTGCAGAAACACTAAAAAGTTTTAGGTTTCTTGGACAGCAACAGTATTAAGTCTATATGATGACATCAATAAGTCTCTTCACCAGCTGCAAGAATGACATAATCTGCCTCTTTCCCACCCTTCACCGATGTGGCTGCTCTTGGATAGCCAGTGGGATTTGACAGTCCTTCTGATTGGCTGCCCATGGGGACTTGCTCTGGCACCTTGGGTTATGTCTTCTGCAGCTTCTCCTGATCCATCATCAGTGCAGCAAGAGAATTTTGTCTGGAGACTATGGAAGTCATCAAAACCCTGCCTAACCAGAGGCTTGTGAGCTCTGTGTTCCAACAAGACCACCATGCCAGATAGGAATGGAATAGGACCATGACAAGAAGGTCTGCCACACACAGCATCTTGGACTTGCCTAGCTATAGCAAAGCCTTGGGCCTTTTTTGCTCCCATGATACTTTTTTTATTCTCTCAGCTAAATATTTCAATCCTTACCAATCTTAAAAATTTCCCAACCTGGAGCTAAGTATTTATGCAGAAATGAGTTAATTTCACAGGTCTAGAGTACCTATAGCTTCAGTTTATCTAATCAAGCACTGGGAGCGCTCATCACTTTGAAAGATCATCTGGCTTATGCCTTCCCATCTACAGACTTAATACACAGGGCCCTTTTAATGAACAAATAGATAATTTTGAGACAAATTGTTAGCTCTTTGATTTAGGCTGTTTTCCATTTTTCCATCTAGAGGCCTGCTTTTTGGCTCCCAGGTTTGAAAATATTAGCTAAACCCTACATCTTCAGTGGATAAATTTTATAAAAAAAAGGTGTTTATTTTCTCCAGAAAGTACAGAGTTCCATGAGCAAATAATTTTGACACACACACAAAAAAAGGTCTTTGTATGTCTGAAAAGAATTTCAATGGAAATTTTTCTGCCAAGCTAATCATTTGTAAGTAATAAAGAATGAAAGACAAGTTTCACCACCATTATGTGGACACAGTCAAGCTATTTAAATTTACTTCACTTTCTAGTTTATGTCATAGTGCATACTCTTTGGTGCATAAAACTCTTATTAATTTGTTTGATAAACACAGGAACAGTGCTTTCATTTTTATTGGGTACATTGATTTTTCTCTGTAACCTCCAGATTACTGACCACAAACCTCACCTGATTTCTTTTTTCCTTCTTACCTGGTAAAAGTTAATTGTTGTAATTATTTTTCAGTTGTTTGCTGCCCACAGTGAGGGACTGAGAACAGAAAGTAAGATAGGAAATGTTGAAGCCTGTTACGTCCAACTGAATGTTGGGTATCTATAATACCTCAGGCGATGGCTATGGATCCTGTGGGTCATGCAAGGTATGCTGCTGCACGGAACACAAGTTAAGACTTGATGCAGAAAAGGTTGGCTAAAGTTCTACAGGCTCTGTGAGGCAGGGTGTCAGGCTAGGGGACTGTAACAGCTTTGCCTGGCCTCAAAGGCTGTGACCACAAAGGCATAAAGCAGGAGAATGGTGTCTGTCACTGTGCACTCGGCACAGCGCTGGCGGGTGATGGAGGAGAAATGATGAATTTAGGCCACTTTTGCACTCCCTCGCTCGTGGAGCCGCCAGTCCCCCAGCCACCGTGAATGATTCATTAGCTGCAGCGCTCGGGCTTTCTCCTCCACCGCAGCGGCCGCTCTGCCAGGGGTGACAAGGGCTAGAGCTGCTGCAGCTGCTCCACTCCCTGCACTGACTCACCCAGGGATCCCTCGAGTGCCTGAGTCACCCGCTCAGCAGCTCCTTCACACGGGAACAGAGGGGCAGCAGGGAGACTCCAGCCCAGGGCAGGGTCTGCCTTGGGGATTCCTCTTCTTCAGACACGCACTTGGGCAGGACACAGCCCTTGGTATCTGGAAGGCCTTTGGGGAACGCCATGGCAACATGTAGACAGTAAGGGATGGTCTGCCATGGAGAAACACACACTGTGATAGAGGCAAGTTGTGATACCCACGCAATATTAAATGGGTTGAGATCCCAGTTTGCCCCTGGCATGGTCAGTAGAATTGCCTGGTTTGGCATTTGGCTAGAGGGGGCCACCAGAAAGTAGCCCCAGTGGGAAAGGATGGCTGCTGGGGCTACTTTCTGGGGAACAAATGGATTGTGGGACACTACCTCCCAGGTCCTTGGCTAAAACTGGGTTTCTGATGCTCCCCTCTGATTTGGTTTGCATTTTACCACAAACACTGCAGCTGCAGGGCCTAAAGCAACTATTTGTGAAAGAAGGAAACTGAACCCAGGTCACACAGATTTGCAATAGCATCTCTGCATTCTTGCCTTTTCGAAAGCATTGTTGAACACCTTCGATTCCTTCTGGAAATCATTGGTGGGTTAGAGGAATGTAAAATTCTCCTGTGTTTTGGGTGAATAACCTGGGCTCCAGGGGACAAACTCAGGTTAGAAACAACTGGAATGGAAAACATCTTGAATCACTAAATTCAGTATCACAGTAATATAATCTGATTTGGGTTAAAATCTAAGGAATAGAAATATTAAAGTTCCCCTCGGGACGTAGACTACTGATAGCGAGATGATGAGCACTCAGCAAAAAGGAAGCAGAGGAGAAACACTAGATAAGAACAGCAATGAGCTTTACGAATAGCAGTAAACCACATCTAGAGCCATAATGTGTGATTCAGGCATGTTCACTGAATTCATATGCCTCGTCTGGGAAATTTTACTCTTTTCTCTGGCTCAGGCCTCCGACTGAAGCAAAGCTAAACTGTACATCTGCTTTGAAGGTAATTGTGGTTCTTGCATAAAAGTCAGAGTAGGGTGTTGTGGACTGTCGTGCAATGAGGAGAGACTACATTTGCACATGTTGCCTTTGCCAAGAGATTATAAGTTCATAGTAACAGCCAGTGCCTTTACAGTTTTCCTGGAGCTTAGTGAGGCAAGGCTACAGAAGCATTAAAAATTAAATGGAAAGAGCAGTCATAACTTGTAGGCAAACACAATGAATGAGCAATAATGGGCTAGCCAAGTCTTAGAGGACATAAATCTTTCTGTTTGAGGCAGCCGAAGGACTTTGTAACCGTGTGATTAGTGCTTGTGTTTTGGTTGGACTGGAATGCAGTTAAGGATGTTGTGGGTTCATGTCCACTTGCTGCAGGTGGTGAAAACCAGAATGAGCAGGATCCTATACAGCTTAGGAACTGTTCTGATAACCACGGACAAAACAATTACCAGAGTTCCTACACCATGAGACAAGAAACGAAGGGACACACAGTTTACTGTTGTAGTTGGGGGCTAAAGTGGAATGGCAGTGAAAGTACTTCCTTATCCACCAGCCTCTATTTGTCCTTTTTACTGTATTTTTGATACAACATTCCTCAACTCCCATTCTCTTTCTATCTCTCTCACACACACAATTGGTTTGTCACGGACATTGCAATAACTTCAGCAGCAGCTGAAGCTGTCCCACCAGAGCCAGCTCAGGTCCAGCCCAGCTGTGATCCACATGGGAGGTCAGAGGCTGAGGAAAGCAGAACTGGTTTAAATCCAGTTTGCTCACTATGGCTCCAGTTCAATGGCCTCAGGACAACTCTGAACAACAGTAGCACTCATGTTAATAAGATCATTGCTAAGACCTGAGATGGTGCATGAGAAAGTAGTGAAGGGTGCTTAGGAGGATTGTACCAGTCCTTCTTACCTTTCTCCTTTAATGACAAGGCATTTGGCATATGACTTTTTACAATGGCCAAAGATGAATGAGAGAGTTTCCTTATCTTTCCAATACACGTACTCAATTAGTTTTGTTTTTATAGTCCTTAAAGATCTGGAAAACTCTCCATATAAACATGGACAGATTGAGGCTATTTATTCACCAGTGTTCCTGAGACTAAATTTTCTATAAAATAAATTATTGTCTATTATAAATAGTGACTTCTAATTAGCTGAAAAAAGGCTGTAAATGTTCAGAAAGTACATAAACTTTAAAAATTAATATTCTAATCAATAATGACTGGCTGATATACAACAGGTCATTGCTGTCTTTGTACACAAATGTACTAGCACACATTTTTTCTAGAGGATTTATTAGTGTTTCCAGAAATTAGCATAACTAATCATTGGGAAAATACTCTCTCTGCATACGTATGTCACCCATTAAGACCACAGTCAGAAGATCTGGTAGGAAGTCAGTAGGGAGCCTGTCATAGCCAAGGTGATAAGAAGAATGGTGAGCTCATTTCAGCTAGAAGTTTCTTTCTCACTTACTTTCCCTTATTTCTCCTGGGCATCAATTAATTTGGAGTGCCAGAACTGTGTATGTCCTCACTCATTTGAGACTGCAGGTGGTTTCTTGCCCAAAGCTTGTCTGGAGCCTATGTGGTAAGATCTGCAGCGCTAAAGATGCATAGGTTTCATAGCCTGTAGCCCTGAAGAAGCCGGCATCACCCCTGACTGCCTGTGTCTTCTGTGTCTTCCTGTCTTGAAGGAGAAGATACCTATTTACATCTGTGGATCAAACAGATATGATCCACATGAGTCCAGAATGAGGCTCAAACTCATATGTGTTAAACAGTTTAGACACAATTCTAGTATTCTTTGAGGGAAATTGCAACTTTTAGAGACAACATATTCGGCTGCTTTATCCCAATCTAATGCAGGAAAATATTTTCCTATCAGATTCCACCATAAAAACTGCATGATTTTCACCCTTCACTGCAATAGGAGAGGCGATTCTAAAGTACTGTCTCTCCAGAAGTGTGGAGAGATGGAAATTTTATTTCCTCAAAAGCAAGATGTCACAAGGCAAAGAGCTCTTTATTTGATCATACTATCATGATTTGTCTGCCCAATCTGTCACCCTCAAATCTCAACATCTCTTCCCACAAGCACCTCTGTCAAGACTCTGATGTCCAGTATTTCCATGTGTGCTGTAAAAAAAAAATAAGGTGACATCATAAATGTCCTAAACTCTCCTAATGTTGAAAATCCATCCCATTATATTTTACAGTTGCACAAGAGACGAGAGCGTTTATCATTAGTGGAGTTGTTTATTGACTATATAGCACTCAGACAAGGGTTGAAACCAGACACTTTATCTTCTGAGCATGAATGGCTTGACCTCTGCCACTGGCCTTTTATATTCAGCTATTCTTAAGGCTGTCTTTTTCTCTCTGGCTAGGAGCTAAAGCAGTCTCTTCCATGAACTCTGAAGCTTTTCAAGATGTCCTGACCTCAGGTGAGGAAGTGCCTACCTTCCCTGAAATCAAGTCTCAGCATGGCTGACTCATGTTTTTTTGTCATTGATCTGACCTCCATGAAGTCTGAGAGGCCTAAGGGCTCAGTAGTAAGGGAGGGACCCAGACTTACCCCATGGACTGTCCTTGAGCATGTAATTCCCCACGCCTCTTGCTGCGGCACCCCTTGGTGCACAGTGTCTGTTCATCCACCCTGGTCAGCACGGTGTGGCACTATAAGCTTACCTTCCCCCATCCCACCTTTCCATCAGCTTGCTTCTGGAGGTGATAAGGGAGCGTGGGTACTTCCTGGGTGTGGGGAGATTCGTTGGGCTTGGTCTTTTCATGCAGGTGCTAGAGGGGAGATTCTTGTCTTCTTTGGAGCACAGAGTAGCTGCAGGCACAAACCAACCACTTGTGTGGGGAAGAGTGGGGGATGATCTTTCACACAGGCCCTTCAGATGGGATGTCCTCTTGCTGTGCAAACACGTTAAAAATCAATTGTATGTAGGGGTTTTCCCTTTGCCCTATCAGGAACATTTCCCCCCCTATCTTCCAGCTTTGCATGCCTCCTGCTGCTCTGCCTTTTATCCTCCAGCCTCCAGGTAGCTGGATTCCAGTCACGCACTCTGAGATGAGAGGCTCTGTAAGATACCGAGACTGATACCAGAATTCACTGGTTTCAGGGAGTCAGTCCAGACACAGGCTGCTGTGTGCGACAGCATTAGCTAATGGTGCTGAGTAGGTAGAGTAGCGAACATTAAGTTCTTGCAGCCTCTTTGGGCAAAAGATCTCTGCAAAAGAAAAATGTGCAGCTATTATCCTCTTTGGCATCCTCTTCTTTCCCTTTTTATAAGGTACCTGTCAAAAAATATTTCTGATCGGCTGCTATAACACGCCAATTTTTTTCATATCTGATGCTTTAAGTTTAACTATATTTATCTTGTTTATAAAAGCTGACAAGTGATACAGCCATAATAATGCCAGCAGAAATTGCACAGCAATTTTACTTGGGTTCTTTTCAAGTCAGTGGAACTGTTAAATGAGATTAGTGCAGTAGAAGAGTTTATTGTGGCCATGAGAAACCAGATAGACACATATCACAGAGAACCAGTGATAGACTAAGAGGATCACATACAGAGACATTGTGCCAAGGGGGGATTGGCAGGATAACATAAGTGCATCTTTTAACTCTGTGGAGCTGTGTCTTACTGTATTTCTGATATGGTCCTCCACTCATCCCAACAGCTGTCTTTCCCTCTCCTTCTCCAGCCCTTCATATATCTTTCAGTGCCTTATTCTGACACCGGTCACGCTTGTAGTTTGATGAGGTTTTTTAGGAGTAATGGGGAACTGGAGACAATGGTCCCTATTATTCCCTGTGCAACCCTCAAAGTAGCCCTAGAAAATCTGTGTGTTGGTGGCTATTGCTTTCTTTTGTTAGCTCTGTTTTCTCTCTTTAATACAGTCCTTATTAGGACTGTAACTCACTGCTAAAGAAGTTATCTTCATAGATAAAAAAATCAGTTCTTCCCTTATGCATGTGAAGTGTTGCTGTTATGTATGTCATAAATATGGCATGTTTTATATATATACATATATCTGTTGTTATATATGCAAGTCCATGTTGGTCACTGTCAGGGACTGAACCAGAAGCTTCTGGAGCAAAGAGCATCTTACGTATGCTTGCAAGCTTAGCAGCAGACTGCTGCATAAACTCCCATTCTCTCTGGGACAGACGCAAGTAACAGCAGCTCACATAAGGACTCATTGAGATGTTTCTCTGAGGTTCCAGCTGGGATACAGTCCTTTTCTCCCCAACTGAGTAGAAGCCCAGCTCATGCTCAGCTCATTTCTTAAAACCTACTTCCTACATGCTGTGAAAGGCTATTCACATTTCAGCCCTGGTGACATGCAAAGGGCAAAGTTAGAAGCGTGTCCAGCTACCAGGTGGAGCAGTCAGCTAATTTAGCTCCAGCAGCGATGTAGACTGATAGACACAATGAAGATGTAAGGAAGGGAGGAGCAGCTGGGCAGTGGACAAGCCTGCGAGCCTTCCATTTCCCTGGAACATGGTTTGAATTTGTTCCAGCCATTCAAAATGATCTTTCACTTCTTGGCAGAAGCTCACAAAGTTTCTTAGCTAAGCAAAGAGAGCACAAGTCTTCATTGTGCATGCACGGATACAGACACTGGTCATTTGATTATTGTTGTTGAGAACATAAATGAGTGCAATGTTGCAAATGCCACTGGAGGAAGTGAGAGGCTCCCTCATGAGGAGGCCTCATATGCTATTTGTAACCAGAAGCATCCTGAGATGAAATCATAATTCTCTGGCTGAGTGACCATCCCCATGCTCTGGTGTGTTGTCTTTTAACTGCACTCGGGAGGCTACTGATGAAAGCAAAGTATTTCCTTACCTCCCTACCAATGTATTTTCCTTCTGTATCATCAAGGGTTCCTTATGGATACATGTGCTTCGCAATGATGCTTACAGACCTTCCTTTGCAGACCTTAGGAAAGATCTGTACCCACACCTAATAAGTTGCTTTCCATATTCCAAATAGCTAACAAGCTAAACAGGAGAAGGATTATTCCCCAGACTTTGCAAATGGTGAACAGAGGCACAGATAAACTACACAACTTGCTTGTGGTTATTCTGGAAATATGTAACAGAGCCAGGCCTTGAACCGAAATTTCTGGTGTCCCTGTGCCAGACTGCAACCACAGTCTGGCCTTTCTCGCTGAAGGTACATATTTATAGAGTTTTAAGGTCAGAGGAATGATCACCTTATCTAGTCTGACCTCCTCTGTGTCATATCCAAGAATTTATTTGATCAAAGCATATTTTACAGGACAGAATACAGTCTTGATTCGAAGACACCAGGACATAGGCAATAATTTTACATCTTCCCTCTGTACTCTGTTCCAATGGTTAATCATCTTTGCTGCTAACTTACTTTTCATATGAATGAACCTGGCTTTAATTTGGTTCCTGTGATGCTTCTTTTCTGCTAGATTAGAGGGCCCTTCACTATCTGCGTTTTCTTCCTCTCCTCTTCACAGACAATTTTTTTCATGTGACTGGAAAAGCAGTCAGGTTGACAAGCTACCCTGCTGAATCCTGGAGATTTTTTTCACTCACCTCATGCTTGTCTTTGGTATTTGCCCCCACTTTTTCATAAAGGAAACTGAGAGGGGAAGAATGAAGGAAGTCAGCAACTTCCTTCTAAAGGAGTTAAAAGAGTATCTTTTATTCTTCCAGGTGCACTGAGGAACGAACTTGTAAGCAAAGCAAGAGAATGGACAGCACTGCTCCAAATTGATCTCCCATTCCTGTTTTAAGTGACAGAATTTGAAATTTTCTTCTTCAGTTAGCTATTGCTACTTGGAGCTACCTTACATTAAATGGGAATACCAGCAGAATACCTGCTACAGGATAGTGATTACTCCAGTCCTGGTTTGATAAACCAGTGTTGCAATGAGCCTTCTCAGTCTGTGACACAGAATATGTTGTGATTTATTTCTGGTAAGAAGAAAGTCCCAGGACTGCAAATCTTGTCCTTTTCCCTTTTACTGAAGCCTGCATTTGACAATATACCACTGATATATTGTGACCACATGACCAGATGGGTGGAATTGGAAAGCTATGAAACACAGAGTTGGGAAAATGTTTGGGAAGATCCATGAAAGTGAAAAAACAGGAACTGAATCATAAGTTGTATTTATACATACAACATACAACATGTTTATAACATCCATATGTAAGTGGCTAGGGCATTAGAAGGACCCATCTTCCTACATGGACATTATTTAGGTTGAGGAGATCTGTGGTTTGTATCTATAGAGTCTAAGGCCTCTTTCTCTGTCAAGAAAATAGTTCATACCTATAGCCTTCAAGAAAATCCTCTGTTTTACCTGTGACCCAGAGCCCATTAGTCTGTCAGTATATAGACCACTAGCACATGCTACGAAAGCAGAACACATTAATGAGAAATTAGTCAGTACTGATTAGCCACTGTTAAAAACAAAGGTATGATGTGATAAAACCTTCAGAGAAAAATCCAGGAACATCAAAAGATGTAAAATCTAAAGAGAAAGAGCAGAAAGGTGGAAGAAGAAGAAGCTTGTCAAGATCAGGGTTTAACCTGTCCCAAAGAGCAAAAGGGCAAGTGACTGACAAGTACCTTTCCAGCACTGACTCACTGGGAGGAATGCAGTGCAATAGTACATGGTAAATGTTATGGAGGCTCAGCCTATTAGTGAGTTAGTCCCAGTACATTACTGTGTGTTTTGGCAATAAATTGTGATTTTGTGCTTGTAAGATATGTAGTGCTACTAAGCCCAGCGAAAGGCATCTGAAGGAAAGTGACACAAAGATTTGAGGGTTATTTAACAGCACTGGTGAAGTGAAATAGGGTAAATGCCCCTATTTAATTCAGCCAAGCCTTAAGAGCCTTTTTTCATAAGGCTCATGTTTTTCACTTTGTTTAAAGAGCAGAAATACCTGTTACCATTATTCTTTGCTAACAGTACAAAACCAGAGGACAGCACAGGAGTTATCCACCCGCAATGGAAGGACACAAAGTCTACAGAGAGAATGGGATGGAGAGAAATGTAGGAGGCAAAGTTTCCTTGTTTTCAGTCATTTCCTTGATCTTGCTTCTCAGCTGTTTATGGTAGAGCCTTTATTTTCACTGTCAACAACTGTTATAGTTCAAGGTGACATGAATGGTGAGTCTACAACCTTGTGTGCTGCATGAGAACAAGACAAAGCTTTATTTGTAGCTACTCAGGATTTCAGTGTGTTTTATTTTCATCCTGCTGCACTTTCTGATCTCTTTGCTGTCCACAGGTGTGGCAAGGGGTACATGTTCATGTCAGTTTTGAGTCTGGGACAAAATTCAGACTGCAGGACAGGTTTTTCAGAATATACCTGATCTGTGTTACAGCTGCAAGTGCAAAAAGTGAATCCTGGGAAAAGTAGGCTGGAAATTAAAACTTCAACCCCTTGTTTCCTCACAGAAACAGCACCTACTGGCTGCAGCAGCATGGCATTTGTGATTTTAAGTTGAAAGTGTCAGTACTTGACTTGGTACTTTATGAAACATGATGTAATAAAATTCCCAAATCAGCTAGTTTATGCCCAGATGATTCTATGATTCTAGTTTAGGAACTGATAAACCTATACTCCACTGCATAAGAAGAGCTTATGTCTTGTATATGACTGCTACAAAACTTGTCACCACTCAGTCTTTGTTATTCTTAAATGACAAATTAATTTCTTATAGGCTTAGATTGCATCTTTCTTTTTTCCATACTGCATATTTATATAGAAAGAACATTTAGAATTCAGGTTTCCCAAATGATACACAACTATTTAAAGCAACAAACCACAAAACCCTCTATAGAGCATGTGTTGCTGGAAAACCATTCCAAGTATTAAGAGACATTAATGGAGATTTTTTTGCCTTTTTCTTTCCCAGAACCTTTTAAATCTAAATTAAACTTGGGCAAAAGTAGGAGGTAAAAGGGCAGAGAGACTAAGAACCCTTGAAAACTTAATAGGGAAACAACGAAAGCATCCGCAGCTCCAAAATGTTCACAAAGCCCTTAGTATATTGTACTATCTACCAATGCTATAACCAACATGATTCTTATTGGCTGAAAATAGGAAAATAATGTTAGGAAAGCCACTATATTGACTTCAGGAAACACAAAGCAAAATTTAAAAGACACAGGAAACAATTCCCCTAAAATGCATTTCTAACTCAATTTCTGCTTCTGTGGTTATCTTGTTATCAGACAGATGAAGCCTGCCATCTGCAAAAACCTGTTTGTCCTTCAAGGGAGAAGCAGTTCTCTCCTGATCTGTGTTTTTCAAATATCAGGTGGAAAATACAGCAGACACTTGCTGCCCTGAATAGGAGAACCAGAGCTGGAACTGAAGAGGTGTTTCCAGTGTGCCATAGAGTGCAGAGGAGGCAAAGGTACTGGGGACTTGGGCTTAGACTCAAGATACATCATATGCTTAACTTTAAGCAAAATTTTGACTTCAGTAAGACTACTAACATGCTTCAGAATGGACATAGATATAAGCACCTCCCTCAGGTGCAGGAGTTACGGTTGTATAAAACCAGAATTTCAGTTTGAAGGGCTGAGGTAAAAAATTCATGAGGTGTAAGTAAAGTCCTTCAGTGAAAGTTATGACTAGATTTTGCCTTCTCAGTACAATTGGCTTTGGGTAAATATTCTTAAATTCCCTCTTGTTTTAGGTATCTCACTACTGTGGGTTTATCTTCTGTGTGTGAAATCCAGCAGGCAAAAGCAGAGTGGCTCCATATGATTTAGGGGTAAGAGAAGGTTGCAACATGCTCTGGAGCAGCAGATGTAACCACTGATGAAGACAAGAGTTTAAGGTCCAATAATCTGTATTTCTGTAACAACTTGTGATCTCATATGTATTTCAGTGTGTCTCTCAAGAGTCCAGAAGTCTTCAAAAATAGGTTTCACTGCTCCCTTTAAGGAGAAATAAGATAAACATTTATGGCCATGACCTCAAGTATTGTAAATAGAAATGTAAGCAGTGAGCCAAGCTCAGAACTGACATCTAAGATGCAGTTTGGACTTTTGCTGATACTGATAGAGGGTCCGTCCTCTGGAATTTACTTTGTGTGACACCAATTCCTTCATCCATGAGGAAATAGCAGGGAGATAAGGGAACACTTCACTGCAATTTATACAGGAAAAACCATAAAGATCTGTGAATACTGCCCCAGCACAGAGGTGAATTAGATGAATACACACTTAAAATTTACTTATTTGTGGAACTCATGTTAGCATCAGCTTTTTTGGATAAGGAGGAAATCCAGACAAACATAATGCCACCTTCAGTCATGGATTCACTTTCCATTAAGACAGTGCTGCCTTACTGGGTAAAAGGAGATAAAAATTCAGCCTGTATTAATCAAAAGCATATTAGAATGTGACCCAGTATCTCCACAGGTGAAACCAACTGTAATAGCTCGTGCAACAACAGATCCTAATTTAGGCCTCTTCTCTTATTAATTGCAGCAGTTTTGCTGGGGAGCACAAAATCACACCACAAAATCTTCTGGGTAACAAAGCCTTGCATTTCCTTCTGAAGCAGGAAAGAGGAGGAGGTTACAGGAGGACACAGCGAAGCCAAAGGAGGTCACTGGATGAGTCATTCGCACTCAGGTATTCGCAGCTACCATTTCCTGGTTCCCATCACTAGACAACACTTGTCTTAGCACATTATTCCCAGGTTTCTAAGATTTTATTTTAAAAGCCAGAGTGCAGACTTTGGATGATCACAGACTACCAATCACGCTCTCTGAGACAAAGATTCACACAAGCTGGTGAGCTCCTGCTGAACATCCTCCCCCTGCACTGCTTTTTCTTGCTATCAATATGTCTGAAATGACATGATGTTAAATGAGATCAGGATAACTACAGCCATGGGAGGTCAGTAAATTTGTATGGTATATAATCAAATATGTGCCTTGAACAGGTAGATTCTCGCTTTATGAGATCGTGGGAGTTAACTTTCATTTAGCAGAAATAAGTATTCAGCCAACTGAGGCCCTTCTCTTTTACATACAGATAGGTTCCTCTGTTCATCTGCATTCTATAAAGGCTTGTTATTCCTCTGCGTTTATCAGATCTGCGATATCGAGGAGAACAGAAAACGTGTGTGATATCCACCAGCTGCATTCCATCTGTCTTTTCTCTGCGGAGATGGAGTTTCAAAGGCTACATCCTATCTACTGTCACACCCTCTCCCGACATGAGAAGCTGAGTGTAAAGTTTGGCTAAAGTGATGGAAAAACAATATCTCTTTTGCACATCGCAACCATTTCCCTACCTACACAAAAGTGGCATTCTTCTTGTTCTGGCATGCATGATGTATTGTTGCACTGTATCACAACTTTCTTATTAAATAAAAGGAGTCTGGCCAAAATGTTTCAGAGAAAGTACTTTTTTTTTTTTTCCTTTTTCACTTGGACCCTGTGCACGTATGTGCATGTGTTGATTTTTGTACTGGAGCAGGGAACTTGTGATTGACAAGTAGAAGTACTGTTTGATTACAGTAGAGGATATGGCCTCATAGCATGTCTGGGAGGGAAAAAAACCACCTACCTGAATAAAAGCCCAATTTTGCTGCTCTTGAAGTGATTGAGGCCTTGCCATTCACTTCACCACAAGCCCTAAGGGACTGAGGAGTTTAAGTTTCTCAGGATAACACCCCGGATGGAGCAACATTATTGCAAATCAGCAAGACTCATATGTTTTCTTGCTCTAATATCTAGAGCTCTCTGTTCTTTGGGTCCAGCAGCTGCAATATTTCTGGTAAACCACATCAGAGAGGAGCATGAGACACCACAGTTTTAGCCAAGGAGCTGGGAGGTGTTGCCCCGTCCATTCATTTCCCAGCAAGCAGCACAGAGCAGCCATCCTTTCCCACCAGAGCCACTCAACTCCTGAAGCCACAGAGTACTGAAATATGTGAAAAGCTGGGGCTGGTGCCCAAGAGGAGAGTCCCTCCTTAGCCTCCTCTTTTTCCCTGGTGTGAGGCAGATATACGTGTCCAGCAGCTCATGGAGCGGGGAGGGAGCAGGAAGGGTCAGCACAGACATTTGGCTCCAGACCTCCCCAGCAACTCTGCACCATCCAACCTCCTTGCACCGCCCTGGAAGATTTTCCATATAACTTTGCAAAGCTTTTGTTAATTGACCCGCCCACTATCCCAGCATTGTGTTTATCCTTTTACATATTGCATAGATGAAGGTACTTGTTGCTCAGATCAGAGACATAGGAGGAGTACTCTGATTTTGGCCAGCACATCCATCTCATTTTAGTGGAAGGGCAATTTCTTTGTGTAATTTTCAGGGGCACATACATTCTTTGATGGTTAACCAGGCAATATCAGGTATACGTCCAGGCATATCATCATATCATCATATAGACAGCTAGTGGACCATATACAAGCAAAAAAAGCCCTTAATATATGTAAATTAGTTATGCATTTATGGGTATTGCTAACTCTATCCTGGTTCATAACCATAGGAACATTTACCCAGAAAGTGTAATGAATTAAGACTGCCATCAGTTTGCACTGACATTTCCCCTGAACAGTCTGTGACATTATGGGTTCCTATAGAAAATCTAGGTCTGGTTACTAGTGCAAGTACACACACAGAGATGGATTGTTCGTGTTGAAACCTCAAATAAGTTGAAATGAGCTTTGGTAGGTACCAGTTATGAATTCCTATGCACATATGATCTTTTCTGATTCACAGGTACTCTTCTAAGAATACTTAGGCATGGCTTTCACAGCCTGCCCTCCATAGTTCAGTGGGACTGAACTCATTTCAAACGACTACAAATTAATACCTGAGATAGGTGTTTGGCCTCCCCATAGAGCCAGAGTAGAACTATAGCAGTATCTTCATCCCGTTCTGATACGCATCTTAGATATATCCATCTCTGTAGGCTACTTGGTTAGATGAGATGTCTTTTAGATAATGGATGTTGAGCTAATTAACTCACTGTGGCTAAGCTAACACCTGTAACTAACTGCCCAGTGATTTAACTGAAGAGTTGGTTAAGCTTTCTTAAAATTCTTCTCAGATGTCTTCTCTTTGACCTTGCCATAGCCCAGTGATCTGATATACAACATATCTCTTGGTGTTAACCAGGCAGCCTGGAGAAGTCTTGCAGTACTAAGAGAAGCCAACTGACTGGTTACTGAGCTCAACTGGCTCACAGTCAGTTCCTTGTGCATAGGTAAATCATTTTTTGCTGTGACCTTTATATAGTCCTACAAGGACTATAGGGTCTTGAGGGCCTTTCATGATCAAGAAGAGCTCTCCAGAGGTGCTGGGAAGCTAGCAAACTCAGGAAAAGTCCCATAAAATCCTAAGGTGTTGATTCATGTATTTATGGTGGAGGATCGAATGACCTCTTCTGAGAAGGGTTATGTGCTGGAATTACAGGAGGTCAATGTAGAGAGTTTGGGAAGGATTCCCACGGGACCTAGTCTCAGAGGCATAAAAATGCAAACAATCCTTGAAATAAAATATGAGTCAAACAGGGATGGAAATCAAGCTGAGGAGCCCAGATAGCTCATGAGTAGCTTAAGCACATGCCAGGCCCAGAGGCAACTCCTAAATTGCCAGCACCGTTGCCTGCAGATTTTGCAATGGGTCCTACTTTTCAGGATAGCTAGAACCCTACCTTGGATTTGGATCCTATGAGAATTGTTGCTAAAGGAGAATAGCTTATGGCAGCCTGAGGCATAGAAATGGCATCCAGTCTCTATCAAAATTTGTTCTTAAGCAGATAAGTTCTGGCTTGCCAGCCCTGGAGCATGGTATACAATCTTCTATGAAAAGGTAGAGTGTAAGCATTGGCAGGGCAAGCTCCTCTACAATTCTCCCATCTTGCCTTAGGGCAGTACTTCTCAGCATGACGAGTTTAGTCTTCCTGCCCATTCCGGCTTTGGGGCCTCTGTTCTCTCTGCTCAACAAAGGTTCTGGTTCTGGTTATCATGTATATAAATTATTCCAACACACTCACCCAAAAAAGTTCCTCACCTTACAATAGCCTTGTGATGCCAGCCAAGACACATCACAAGGATGTTTCCTGCCTGGAGACTTGACAAGCTAAATAGACAACACAAAGGGTAGGAAGAAGGAAGGATTATTATTAAGTGGTGAACTGTCGTACCAAGAGATTAGCGGACTACCTCCAAACCATGCAACAAGTCTGCAGGAGCAATGTCCACTTATTTGCATCCCTCTCTTGTTCCTTAAACACAAATATCTCTTCCTTTTTTTTTTGCTAACAAGAGTGATGTTTCAGTAGCAATCATCTTTTGGTCATTACAGACCAGGACTGAATCTCTCAAGTGAACTGGAAGGACTAACTGAAGGCTACAGATCTCAGAAAGTGGGAATTGCTGAAGTTTACCCTGTACAAGGCAGTGCTGTATAAAGCTACCTGAACACACACAGGATGGAGGCACAGGCTGACCTAGCTGAACTCCTGAGTGTGTTTTCAGAGAGCTACACTGTGTATGGCAGAAAATATCTAAAAATTAATCTCATCTTTATGGCACTTAAACTTGCCAGGGGATCTAGGTCTCCCTAAATTATAAGACCTTAAAGGGCTGTACTTTTCTGCCCCTCCCTCCCCACCCCAACCAAATAGTTTTGAAACATTAATCCTAAAAGACTGACCATGGCCACACAAGGAATTTTCAGCAAGAGTGGAGGCCTGTTCTTACAAGGCTTGTAAGAAGCTCTAATCACAGGATTAACCAACCTGTCCTGATCCTTTTGTATTTCAGATCAAGACAACACCTGCCCCATTTTCAAACCCTGACACAGCAACTTTCTTAATGCAGCCTGGAGCTTAGCTGAATCCATAGCTGCATCTCTAATATAAATAAAAATGACTTAAAACTCTAGTCTTAGCCACTTAAAATAATATGAAGTTAATGGACTAAAGACCCGGGGAAAGACAATGTGTTATGTATTCCATTATTTTCTTCAAACCACTTTTGTAAACAGTCATAAAATATACAATAAACAATTACCTTTAGATCCAGAGCCAAATGCTGCACCTTATAACTCAAACACACCCAGTTAATACAAATAGGCTCTCGCAAATTCATGACGTTCTCATTTGATATGCAAGGCTCTTCACTCTCTGTTCATTTGGCATTCACCAGACCCTGGGGTAGCAAATGGGTCCTGCTCAACACCTTAATTCAGTTTTGAATAAATTTTGCTCCCAAATATATTGAGAAAAGGTCTTGTCTATTTTATGCACCTTGGTCACCTCCTTCTGGCACTCTAGGCCATGGTGAGCAGCAGTTATTCTAATGAGTAGCACTATTCAACGCATCACAGGAGAGGATTTTCCAGGAATATACTACTTAACCTTGGTGTTGGAACAAGCCCTTTCAGTTAAAAATACAAAGAACTAACATTTTCGATGATATTTGGCCCTATTTAGAATAAATGCATACAAAAAGCTGACAACAGCCATCTTTCTCTTGTTTTTTGAACATGTGCAGTAGTTAATGTTTACAGAGGTTTTTTTTTTGTTTTACATTTCCTTACTTTCATTTAGTAACAGAGATCCACTGTAGGTTCATGTGAATTCATTTACCTAAAGGCACCAGTTACAATGGTCTATTCACATTGGCCATTTTTCTAGTATTCTCATGCAGTAACTTGCTGAGCTCTATGTAACTGGCCCCCAGAGAGAAAGAATGTTGAGCCAGGTCCCAGAGTTAGATTACACTCTGTGTGCAAAGACAATAAGGGCAACTGCAAAGAAATCAGCCATGAAGGAAAAGGATCAGCATGGTAAAAGGAAGGTGTGACCAGCACACACAAACACTTGGCGGCTCGTTTAACCTTAGGAGGTCAAATCATCCTGCCTTTCCCTAGGAGAGACAAGGACCACTTTGCCATTTCCCTGAGAGGACCCAGGGTCCTCCAACCCTTTTTTATTACACTCCCCCACAAGCAGCCTTTCCTCCATCCTCCTTGAAAGTGACCCTTCTTATCAGAAAATCCAGTTTTGAACCATGAAATGGATGACCTTGACATCAGCAAATGGAAGTAGCCAGAAAAAAAATCTTCCAGAGAGCCTTAGTAATGTGGTTGTTATCAGTTAGTGTCTCTGTCTTAGTATTTTCATTGCTGGTCTTAACATGCAGAAACTTAACCTGCATAAGTAAACCAGGAACAACAAGCCCACCTCTCTTTTGCTGTGTCGACGCTTGCCTAGGAGTCTTTCCAGGGTGTTGAACCATTAGTGTCCTCTTCTTCCAAACAGCAATAATGGAAAGGAATATTAAGAGTTTGGACTGGAGTTTAATTCAGGATAAAGATGCAAATGTTGGAGTAGCAGGGCAGGCAGCCAAAGCCTCTTTCATAATTGGGTGGGTACAGCAATGTATGTGGGAAGAATGGCATGCCTCAGACGTAATGGTGCACAGAACATATCCAGCACAATGTTGGCTCAGCTTTCGCTGACACCATCCTATTGCTGCTTTTGTTTGAGGCTCACAGGTCAGACAAGGCCCAAGCAAAGATCTTGTGCCCTCCAACACCAAAGAGTGGGTAAACTCCGCATGTAGATGTGCTCAGCTTGGTTGGCTGCATGTTGAGGTTGATTGTTTGAGGTCAATGTCCAAGCAGGTGGCTGCAATCGCTCCTGGCCCATGGTACTTGCTTCCTTCCTGACCACGAATGTCCTCCATGACAACACCTTTCCATGCCCTGCAAGCCAGAAGGGGAGAGGAAGCATTTGGAGAGATGCAGAGATGTTTGTGAGTCAACTCTCCACAATCTGGGTTGCAACTTCACCTCCCATTCAGTAGTGAATTACACACTTTGAAAGTGCCACATAGGGGTAGTGGGGTTTGAACAGCAGCAACAATTCAATTAGGGGAAAAGACCTTGCCAGTACAAGATTGGTGGAAAACCAGAGGGCTGTGGCATTTGCATGAGGAAGTGATTTTATACCAGCACAAGGCATGATGATCCCTACTAGTTTAGAATTTATATTAATTTTTTGTAATTTTCTTGCTCCTTTACAGGAAAAAAGTTGTACACATTGTACCTTGATCCTCTGACTAAACCCTCATCAGAAGAAGTGACACCTAGCTTTTGCACAGCTGTCTCAGAGGCAACTTTAAAGGCATTTAAATTTCAGAATTCTCCTTTGAAATTACATTAATTTAGAGGGGTCAAGCAGGCATAAAGCTAATATAAGGAGGAAAAAGTTCTAGAATGACCAGAAGGGACCACTATGATTGTTTAGTATGACTTTCTTCTTGAGCTATAGAATTTTACCCAGTAATTTGTGAGGCCACTCACAAATTTGTTTGAGGGAACACTTTGATAATAAATATCAGACCATACATAAGGCTGACAGCACCGGGTGCCAAATGAGTAATAGACACACCTCTTCCACAAACCTTTGCCCCAGTAATGGAGCCCATAGAAAAAGAATAAGGCTGTCTCGTAACAAAAAGTACTGCCTCTCACCACTGTACAGCCCTGTTTGTGGCAGAAATGGAAAGTTGGAAAACAGCTTTGAATATAACCTTTCATCTAAAGGTTGCTCCAGCTCAAAGAAGCCAGAAGCATGTTGCAGGGCTACCCAGAGAGCAGCCAGGAGTGCACAGTGAGTACATACATCAGAGAAAATGCTGTTTTCAGTTAGCCAAAGCAGCTTTTCTGTGAAGACTCTGTGGCTTAAACTGGGATTCAGTTCATTCATCCTTAGCCATCTAGCCTAAACTGGTCATCCAGTCAGTCTGTAGTCCACAGGAAAAGGCAGGTATCTGCTTAGATGTTTCTCTTAGGATAGGATGATTTGCCATCTGGAGGTATCCGTTTTTACTGGCTATAGCAGAACTGCACATGACTAGGTTAGCTCGAAGGGCAAATGTTTAGATGGATTAAGTGCAGGGAGAGAATTTCCAACCTGAGGCTGCACCAGTATCACTTAATGCCAGGACTGATCAGGACTCTGCATGATTTTTGATGAGGTTTCAAGCAAACTAGAGGCTGAGGTAAGACTCTATCCAAAAATGGAGCTCTTAGTGTCACAGGTTTTCCTCACAGCCTTGGGAAAGTCACTTTATTGCTAATTTTAGAAAGACATCGGATAGGCTTACAATTAGATAGGCTCAACTTCAGCCACCCTGCAGTACAGAGTTACCATCAGTGAGATGAAGAGTCCTGCTACTCATCTGAGATACAGCAGCACATGCTTCTCAAGGATGTAATGACTCCCCATGTTCTCTATGGGACCTGTCCCTCTCATTTTCAGAGGGAGTGACATTGTTTTTTCACTTGAGGAATAGGAGGGAAAACAGATTGTGGGAACCTTGGGTTCAGTTCCCAGCTCTGCTTGAGGTGGTTCAGATCCTGCATCCTTGGAGAGTCAGGGGCATGTCTGTTTTTCAGACCTACCATGCCTTCCATGGATGTTGTGCTAATTTGTAACAAGGAATCAAAAAATGCATGTAACCAGAGAGATCCTTTAGCACTAAGGATAATGTATGTTTGTGGTGGAGAAGAAAAAAACCCTGTGTTCAAGGGGTCACCTACATATTTTGCAGACAACAAGGGCAAGAGGAACCCTCACATCATACCAACCAGATCCCCTTTGAGCTAAACTTCACTATCATCTTGACCAATAGCAGACAATAAAAGCTGGATTTCTAGCAGACTCATCTGTCACAAAACCCATAGTTTCCTTTCCCAAACTCATGTTGCTGAAGAAGGTCCTAATGGTCTTGCTAGGGAAGCCTCCGCAGGCTACATTGGAGGGGTCTAGGTGACTCAATAAGCTTACCATGTAGCTCATCACCTTTATGCATGATTTTACTGGCTTCTTTCCTACACAAACAGTATTTCAATGAGTATTTGGCCTTTGTGGTATTTATTTAGAAAGAAAGATTTCCCCTGTCTTTAAACTATTTAAACCCGACTTCGCATTCAGACCACTAATCTGAGATAAGGGCGTACGTGGACTTCCATGCAATGCCTGAGAACTGAGCACAAATCAAGGTATCTCTGGATTGCAGAGGGGGACAGTGGGGGGACGGGCAAATCCGCTTGGACCCTTGAGCTTACACAGTCTAAGGGAGTTTAACTCCTCACAGTCCGCCTACTAAACTGTACCATGCAGTACCAGGATTTCATCTTTAATGAGGGTGTCCTGCTATTTCAGTTCTGATTTCTTTATGCTCAGTTTCAATAAGTAAAACAATGCCTCTTTGCTTGCACTGTTTGAAATACATGGAAAAAATATGCAGTGGGAAATGGAGCTGAAATTGCAGAATTAACCTCATATGTGTTGTAACTGTACGCTGTGGGAAGAGCAGCCTGAATCAAACAGCAATGGTAATTCCTGGGTTAGGGCATGAGAAAGATATTGAAACTGGATCAGCTGAAAGATGATATTGATTATTTCCCTTTATTATTATTATTATTCCCACCAAAATAAAATATTGAAGTTTTGTGTATGTTTTATGTGTGGCAAAAGAAGTTAACCTCCTTCGTTGCAGTCTAAGTGGATTTGACACTTGAGGGGGCAGTCATCTGTCACTTTTTTAACTCTCAGTCTCTGCTGATTATAAATTAAAGATTAATGCTTCTTCCCTTCCCCCTCTTTTCCTTGAATGTGCCATGCATTCCTCTTTCACCAACTCTGTTTTTTGTCATTTGGTGGCTTTCTGTGTTGTCAGTAATGTTCCAGTCCATATAAATTTAAACAGGTCTAATAATACTGGAGGATATCTGTGGCTGCTTTTGAATGCCTTTTTTCCCCTCTAAAAGGCCCCGTCTCTGTGATTACCTTCTGCCTGGTCACAGTATACAAGCCAAGGGCTCAGCAGTGTGGGAGTGTGACAGTCTTGAGACATTTCCACAGCACCCAGGGGCAGTAAATTAATGCTGACATGACCCACCAAGCACATGGCAGCTCCATTGTCAGAGCTCGTCTAACAGGAGAGATTGAATTTCACACTGTGTTTGATATTAAATCTCTCCCAAGCACAAGCTGACTTGGCTGGGTAGAAAAGATATTCAAGGATCAGCAGTGAGGGCCTTGTCAAGGGAAGGTGCTAAATACTCTCTGCCCTCATTTGAAGCATTACCTTGAAGTCTCAGCCTGATCTCAGTGCACAGCAGATAGAATCATAGAATTATTTAGGTTGGAAAAGACCCTTAAGAACATTCTCCAAGCATTAACCGAGCGCTGCCAAGCCCACCGCTAAACCATTTTCCTAAGCACCATATCTACATGTCTTTTAAATACCTCCAGGAACGGTGACTCAACCACTCTCGTGGGCAGCCTGTTCCAGTGCTTCACAATCCCTTCAGTGAAGAAATTTTTACTAATATCCAGACTATATCTCCGCTGGCACAACTCAAGGCCATGTCCTCTTGTCCTATTGTTTGTTACCTGGGAAAAGAGATTGACAGCCGCCTCACTGCAACCTCCTTTCAGGTAGCTGTGAAGAGAGGTAAGTTCTTCCTTCAGCCTCCTTTTCTCCAGACTAAACTGCAGTTTCCTCAGCTGCTCCTCATAAGACTTGTGCTCCAGACACACCCTCCAGCTTCATTGCTCTTCTTTGGACACACTCCATCACCTCAATGTCTATCTTGACATGAAGGCCCCAAAACTGAACACAGTATTTGAAGTGCAGCATCACCAGTGCCAAGTAGAGGGGGATGATCACTTCCCTAGTCCTGCTGGCCACACTATTTCTGTTACAAGTCAGAATGCTATTTGCCTTCTTGTCCACCTGGGTACCCAGAAAACATCTATTCTTACTATTAAAGACTGAGGCAGAGAAGACATTAAACACCTCAGCCTTTTCCTCATTCTTTGTCACTGTGTTTCCCCCCGCATCCAACAAGAGATGGAGGTTGTCCTTAGCCATTGCTAATGTATTTACAGAAACATTTTTATTCCAAAGGTCATTAACTGTCCTTTTATTCATGAGTTCCAGCCAAACCCATCAGATATTACAGTTATGTCTGACTTGTTCCTTACAACTCCAAAACCAGGAGCTCCACCATGTTCCTCATCTTCCTCCCACCTCCTCTCACTGCAGCCTCCATGCATGTTTTGTCTCACCTCAGTATACTCCAGCACCACCACCCTATCTCTGATCTCTTCTGTCCCCTCACCTTCTGCAATATCCCAGTATGTTTTACTTGTTGCTGAGCAAGGAGAAGCTCATGCTGCTTTGCTGGCCAACCCAGGATGACTGGTCAGCCAGAAGATGGATTCTGCTTGAAAGCAGTGAGAGATCACCTATGACTTGAGACAGACATCTAAAATAAATAAAACAAATAAATAAATATCTGAACTCTTCACTGATGGCACTCTTTGTCATAGGGAGACTGTCTTCTTATAAGCTTGTAAAATGCAGTGCTCAAAACACTACATATGAATAATTTGAATCTGAAACTGAAATGGAAAACTAGATTGAAATATTCCAATCAGGAACCAGATTGATAGAAAATGAATATATGTACATTAATTAACGCTTGTGCTCTCCTTTACAGCCCTCATGAAGGTTACTTGGTAATCTCTCACATCTTTTCCAAGTTCTGTGAATTCCAGAGCTTGATTAGTGGGTTGCCCTAATTACATTTGATTAGTAATGGCTTGATTAGAAGTTTATGTTGGATATTGCTATTCATTACATCTAGGGATGTGGACAACCAAGATACCCAAGATACCTGCATCCGGTGGGTAGATGTAGAGTTCTAGCTCCATTGTACCTGGTGTGCTCTGGAAAGCCAAACACCAAATCAACATTTCATAGACATCTATTTGTACCTGAAGATGGAGATGTGCCCTTAGATTCTTTCACAGTCTTTGCCACTGACTAATTGATGGGATTTGGAAAACTTGTTAGCCCAAAATATTCAGGGACCTCAATCTGAAATAGCCCCACAAAAAGGAGCCTTTGAATCACTTTGCATAACTTTTCTCACAGGGCTCTATATTTCTCCCAGTTATCTGATACTGGGCTAAGAATTTTCCCTTGTGCAACCACTAAAGTATGTTACTCTCTCTAGCAAGGCCACTGGTCTTGATCATAGGACAATATGAGATGGAGAAATGGCTGTTTCTCTTGCTGGTTTTTGTTTCAGAGGTTAATAATCATCACTGTTACGACTCATGCTTCATTGTCAGCTTGAAACTGCCTGGCTTCAGCGCTTAGACCCTCATTATAATGTTCTCCACAAGCTGGGAGAACAATTTAAAAGCTGGTACTTTCTCCATGTGGAGACTTTCCAAGTAGATGTTGTAACCAGTTCAACTATTTCACTTTCTTTGAGCTGGCTGAACACATAGAACTTTATAAGTCCCAAATGTTTTGCCTATGGAGGCATTTTCTTTAATTCTCAAATCATTGTAATGGTATTTCTGTCAATTATAGGCACCCAAACTGACTATGTCTTTTTATTGTTTTGGTCAAATCCATAATAAACTCAAAATAAACTCTTGGTTCATACCAACCTGTTGGCTAAACCATGACAGTAGAACTCAGGCTAATTAGGCTTTCTACAATGGCCTCTGGATAATTCTGAATTGATTCTTGCTCTGCATTCAGCTGCATTACAGTATAACCTATCAAGACATTTCTGATTTGGGTTGACCATCCAACTCCCATTCCTGGATGCACTACCAAATTCAGAGTTTTCCCAAAAACCTTATCAGCAATAGTTTTAGAGATATTTTTTTTCATTTCACTGATAAAAATGCTGACAAATAGTCACATGGTTCCTATTGTTATGTCTCCCTTCACCACTGTTCAGTAATCCCCCACTGACAACAGCCTTTGGGGAACTGTCAGTGTAAGAATGTACTTATACTTGGTAAAGGACCAGCTACTTTCATTGATCCCAGTGGATACTGGGATCCTCAGCCTTGTCACCAGGACAATGTCAAAGAAAAATATTAAGAATTCTGGTGAATATTAAAAAAATATTGCTCAACTCTGCAACTGATCGTAAAGTCTGATTGGCTAATCATGAACAAAATCTAAGGCTTTCAGGGTTTTGGCATACTTTTCCTAGCAATTTTTGTTTATTTATCAATATTTATTTAACATGTTTTTAAAACCCTTGCAAAATGTTACAGTGAATTCTTTAAGAGTGGGACCAGTACCATTCCACCAATAAATATATTCTGTATAGTTCTTCTTTTCTGTAAAGATTTCATTAATTGGGTTACAACAAAGTAAGTGAAAATGTGCCATGCCATTGTGCTCTTCTAGATAGTCCATGGTTGGTGTTTCACTCCTTGAGGGGGGATTCTCCCCTGGGAAAGGGGAGCAAGAGCATCAGCATCAGCATCAGCAAGAGCATTAGCAAGATCTTCTTGCAGAGTCCCAGAGAAGCTGTACTGAGGAAATATTCTGGAAATATACTGCTTCACTACAGCTTTTAGCTGTCTGGGATCCACTTTTCCTTGGGTACCCAACGCAGCCTCTGGGCTGTGTCTATTTACCCCAGGCCACCTGGCAAAACACTGAGGAAATGAGGTTGCAGATGTTCCAGTCCTCCACATTCAGAGACCTTCTGTCTGATCAGGGAGCAACTCAGAATCACAGAACAATAAATTTAGCTGCATATGTGGCTTATGTGACTAAAATAACTGCACATATGTATAATGAGGGAGAAAGACATGTGCATAAACACACATATATACACATAGTCTGGTTGATTTCTGTCCTTGAGGCATTTTGTCTACTGATTAATTACCAAATAAAGGCTGTGCTATTTAGTGATTCATTTTTTCACATTTACAAGCTGTAATCTAGTCTGAATCTCCCCAAGGGTCCTACATGAGCACTGGAATACTCAATTTTGCTCAGACAGCAGATACTAGTCTATCACCCTATGCACAAGGGAACAGAAATGTCATGCTGAACTGAAGGCAGCAGTGAGGTTTTCAACAACTTCCACACTGGGAAGCCCAGCATGAGTATAAGATAGTTGCATTAGCTTCCCGTTGGCAGAAGAAACTAGTTGCAATACCTTCAGTTGACAGAAATCTGTGCAACTTCATTGACTTCTAATCAGTTGACTTAGAATCATAGAATTGTCTAGGCTGGAAGCAGCCTTAACGATCATCTAGTCCAACCATCAACTTAACCCTGACAAAAATCACTAAACCATATTCCTAAGGACTTTGTCAACCCATCTTTTGAACACCTCCAGGAATGGTGCCTCAACCACTTCCCTAGGCAGCCTATTCCAATGCCCGATAACCCTTTTTGTGAAGAAATGTAACTTCAAACTAACTATGCTGATCCAGGTGGAGAACTCAGAATGAGAAGTAAAAAAGCCAAGTGATCACACATCTTCATGCCACCCCATACCAAATTTTGCCTGTAACTATGCCTCAGCAAAATAGCTCCCAGTGGCACTCAGAAAAGAACAGCGGCAGAAGTGACCTAGCAGACCCCTTTCTAATGAAATAGACGTGACTGCTTTTTGCATTTGACAATTTCTCAGCAGCTGTTTGATAGACTACAGACTCCACTTTCAAGTATGTCTTTGTCTATAGTACGATATGCAAATCTGACCAAAGATGGATGACTGCAAGAGATACTTACTTTCCAACTACATGCCAGCCTAGAGGTAGCCTAAACAATCTATCAGTGCTGAAGATCAGACAGTTCTTTCAGGTTCAGAGATCACTGCTCTTTGTAAAATCAGTGCTGATTTCAGACAACTAATAACAGAAAGTAATACTACCATTACTCATATCAGTCATAACAGTGGGAAAGTGTTTACTAGTAAATGTACTAGGAAGTATTTGGTTATATGACCCAATTTATTTCCTTACCTTTCCTGAACAATATTGGGGATACTATGGCTAAGCTAGACCAAAAAGGTCAAAACCCAAGTACATAATAAGGAGGGCATGTAAGATCAGAGACTGCCTTTGCTTCTCATCTATAAGTTACATCATCACAAATGAGAAAAAAAACCCCATGTAACTCAGAGGGGGAATTAAAAAGAAAAAAAGAGAAAAAGAAAAAGGAAGTCTTGAGCTAAGAAGCCTGGGGTGAGAAATCCAACACTTCAAGAACAAAAAGTGCTTGAATCTGTGTTTTTGTTCAAGGCAAAGGTGACGTGCCAGGTCTAAACTGGGACTAAATTCAGATACAAGTTATGAGCAGTGCCAATATTCAGGGACGCTAGAATCAGCTTTCTGGTGAGAGTTCATTCGCAGAAGTGTGTTTCAAAGTAAGCACCCAGACAGCACACCAATGGAAACTGGTAGACCCAATGCAGTTTTTTTCATTCACAGAAATGCATAGCAAGGTAAGTACCCACACAGCATGTGAAGTAGAAAAAAAAAGAAAGAAGAAATTTTCTTCTACTAGAAGAAAACTAGTAGACCTGATGAAGTTCATGTGAAGAGTGTGACTAAAAAGATGTATTACTGGCAGTACAGGGTGTCACCTGGAGCTTTTGATTCCTAACTGGACTCATTCATATCAGCAGCTCCAGCTGGCTGGGCCCAACACAGGTGTTTTTCCACTTCTGCCTGCTACTTTTTCCCCATGAGGACAAGGGCCAGACTTCCACCAACTTCCCTGGGCTCAAGGTCAAATGTGGAGGGCACGTGGGGATGCAGGGGGAGACTTTTATGCAGCCAAGCAACTTTCTGGTCTCCAGCTCTTGAAAAAGTCTCCACTGTCTGCCAAGCCCTTCAAACTACCCAAACACTTCGGAAATTACAGCATCTCATTTTGGTGCCAATTGGGAAATTTGCTTCACTGCATTAACTGTCAGAAAACAAAACACATCGGTTTCGGGGGGGAATAATATTTTTGTCTCATTATTGTCAAAGTGCAGTAATGGGGTTTGACACTGAGCAAAGGTGTGTGGCGTTTCACTTAGGACTCCCCATGAGGGCCTTATATCCACACGCACCACAGGCACACTTGTACATTTTTGTGAGGCTGAACACCTAAACCAGTTATAGGGCTCTGGCTGGTAACTCACACACAAGGCTCGCATTTCTCCCAGATTAGTGTTCTCCCATCAGTGTTATTAATGCTGTCACATCAGGCAAGCCAGTTGCTACAGTTCTGCTTTGTGACCTGGAGGGCCCTTAACCATCCACAAATTAAAGCCCTCTAGGTAACAAAATGGTTGGATCCTAAGGGAATTCTTGGAAATGTGCTGTGAATGAGCAAATAGAAAAGAAATTAATATTATGCTGATCCTCCTGGCTCTAAGATCACCTTTTGTTTGGTTGATTAAAAACTAGTATGCATTTATGGAAAGTTAAATCAGCTTTTAAAAAGCTTCTGTTACATGATCTCTTTTAATATACCCAGTTAATATGTCCACAACATGTGTTTCTTTGCGAACAGGGGATGCCCCAGTAAGTGTCCTAGGAAGGAGATGAACTGATTTAAATACACTTAAGACATACTTTCCTCACCATTCAAGTTACAGAAAAACAGGTTTAGGGTTCCATTCTAAGGGAGCAAACTAACTTAAAATCATAGGTGCCACATGTTGGCCTGATGGGCAGAACAGAAGAGCAACACAGGTATTTGGGCATTAATCAAACCTCCCCTCCCAGGATAGGAGCTGGATGCATGAAGAAGATCACAATATGCATAGTTTAATAGGTGAGGGAGGAAGAAGATAAGAATCAACTCTCTAGCCTGGGTTCATCTGGCCTTGGTTTAGGTGTAGGAAATAACATTGATGTCAGTTTGCCTGTCCCCATCCAAAGCAGTAGCCTGAGCAAAGCAAAGCCTTCTTCTCCATCTAGATATTAGTTCAGTTCACCAAGATCTGTGTCATAGATTCATGTCTACCTCCATTTGCTATAAAAAGAGCCCATGGCAAATTCATTCCTAACTCACACATGTTAGCAAGGTGCCTGTGTTTATACTGGCATATATATGGGATGAAGCTATATTTGGATTTTAGCCATGAAACAGCTAGGGACAGACCCTCTTATGTGGTCAGCCCATACTCATATAGTATGTAACTGTTGTTCTTGTTCTGAATAAACATCCAACAACAGTGAAAGACCTCATCACACCAAGTTGCTGTTTTCAAAGGGAATTGCAAAATCTTTTTCCTAACAGGAGTCTCTAAACATACAACCTTAACCTAACTGTTGCTGAAATAAATTACAGAATTTACAAGTTATTTTCTTTGAGGCTACTTGAGGCCCATAAATTGCCATGCATAGCATAGAGCTCCTCGGATATTCGCTCAGTTTAATAATTTCTCTTCCCTAGTTCATGCTCCGCCCTCTCCCACATTCCCCCCCCCCCCCCCCCCCCCCCAAAAAGAAAAAAAAAAAAGGGCTGCTAAGCTCAGAGAAGTCTTTAACAAGCTGACACCTCTGAATGCACATTCTTGCTTACCTTGCCAAGCTGCTGCTCCCTATCCTTTGGTCCCGTGAAGATAATTTAAGAAACGTAAAAGAAACATCTGAAAGACTCCAGGCCCTGGGGATAATTTGGTGGCTGCAGGGAAGACAGCCAGAGACTGAGCTCAATCCTTTCCTTTGAGTTAGGAATAGGATTGATTTTATGATTGATCCCTTTCATGGGCTTGAACTATTTGCATGCTGTTGACTTTTATTCTGTTTGTTCACTTGCATGTGTAGGAAGCAATATTTCTGGGTTGTATAGGTGAATAAGGTATAGAGTGTAGCCTTCTCTGGGAGTGGTGATCACTGAGTCTGGCCCTGACCTGCACTCCCTTACAGCTCCTTTATTTGCAGGAACAGGAGACAACATCCAAGTCAAGGCAGCGGTTGGATTCCAGGAGGTGGTGGGAACAGAAAGTTAAAACAAAATACCCAGTTCATACTCCGTGTCTCTCTTCAATGAATAATACCAGGAATATGTCCATGAACTACTAACTGCACCCTGTAGCCTCAAGAGATACCAACACCTCCCATTAGACCATGACCACATTGAAATATTTCCTGCAATTTCTTAGCGTCAGCAGTAAAGTATCTATCATCTACCCAATACCACCTGTGGTGATTAAATATGCCTTATAAATGTCAAAACACTTTGGCATAAATCTTCATAGGTCTGCATGAAACTGTTTAAAACTGGCTTCTCTCTCTTTTTGCCTTCTGCACTAAGACAGGGAAATGGTAATAGATGTTATTGAACTTCAGGCATTTATTTCTGCTAATGGAAGAGCACAGTACTGAACTATGAGGTCCTACCATGACATACCAAAGGCTATTTCCTAATCAGTTCATGCATATCTCTCTGATACCAATGACTAGCCAGGTAAAAATGTCCTTTTTCCTCTCTCTGCTTGGAAAATTCATCTTTTAAAGGCAATTAGAACTTGTATCTGGAAATTCTTGGATGAGTTTATCTTAGTGTTTTCCAGCATAGAAATAAGCTGGCTAGGAAAACATTCTACTCTCCATAGGGCCATTCACTCCTATGTACAAAATATAACTCATTCTTTTATGGGAACAATTGCGTCTTGAAACGTGAATCATTTATGGGTGGTGCCTACAGCTTCAAGCTTGAAAACAATTACAAATGTGAGAAGGTTCTGGACTGAAATGGGGCTACTGTATAACTAAAATGAAGCACGTCAAGTGATGGTCACTGTGCCAGGCCCACACATTTACTGAAATCCAGCCTCGCTAGCACCACCTCATCCCAAGTGCCCCATTGCAGTTTGCATCCTCACAGAAGAGGTGTGCCAGCCCTGGTTGTTCAGCCACCGAGCACCAAGTAATTTGTGGCCAGTTATCATCTAGACTGAACTACCATGCTATCTGTAAAACCTAATTCCTCTTCTTTCTTATTACCTGATGACCTCACACACCATACCACCTATCCACTGAAAAAAGGCTGGCCTAAATTGTAGCATCCTTTTAAAGTTTTCCAAAGGTGAGTAATTTGGGGTTATTTGAAGCCTTTTGCAGAGTAGAGTTGCAAGAAACTTCTTCCACTCGGACCAGCCTTTTCCAGACCAAAGACAAGTATTTGGCACTGTTCATATGTGTTGGTTGTGGACCTCCAGTGCTGAGGTTGGGCATGCTGTGGAAATGCACACAGGGTGGAAACAAACCCCACAGGCTGCATTGTGTCAAGAGTGAACTGCAAACCAATTCACTTCCCATGAAACGTAGACATAACACAGAATAAGAGGGGAAAATCTGCACTGGGGAAGACTTCAACTGCCTTTGGCCATAGTCATGAACAGCATGGGCTGAAAGGGAATGACACAAGCAGCTCTAAGATTGCGGGTTGGAACTCAGTGATCTTTAAGGTCTCTTCCAACCCAAACTGTTCTATGATTCTATGATAAGAAGGTCTGGAAGCAAGTGGCTTTTAGGTGCAGCCAAACATCGAACAAATTAGTTTGTACTTTGCTGCTCTGTGCATATGCAGAAATGTCTGTGGAGCCAATACAATAGACCACAGGTACGCACCAATAAACTTGAGATGCCCAAGCAGTTGTAACTGAGATCAGAGAGCTCACTTCCAATGTCTATTCCAGGAATTCCCCTTGGAAAAGTTTAACCCACAATTAAAGACTTCAGCGTCAGTATTTACAATAGCAACCAGCACCAAAAACAACCATCTCCTTAAGCCCACGATTATGTGTCTCAGTGGGTTCATTTTGTAGACGTGCCTATACCAAGACCACGTTCCTGAAGGAAGATATCACCCTCCCTCAGTCACAGAGCATTTGGTGGGCCTGTGCAAAAACCTGTTTTCTATAATGAGAAGCCATAAGAAGAGTGAGCTCCACTTTTTATCACTCTCTGCCTAAATATATAAATAATCCAAAATCTGAAGTGTGTGTTGGACAGCACCCTCGGGCTATCGTTTTACACCCAGCTGTTATTCTCAGAGGATTCTCAGTAAATCCAGGAATAGACCCAGCCAGGAGTCGGGAACAGGCTCAGAGGAGAATGTCACCATATGGCAGATCCTGACTGTTGCATAAATATATTGATTAGCTGAACCAGCTTCAGGATGTCTCTATTAAGAATGGTAAAGTCAAGAGAGATGTAAAATTGTCAGAAAGATGAAAGAGTACCTGATCTGGCCATTCTTTTCCAACCTGGTATCTTCTTGTCCAAAGTATGACACCAATTGCTTGAGAAAATTGGTTAGTTCTGTTTAAACCTGAAGCTTAAAGACAATTCCTAAAAAAAAAATTGAACAGAATAATCATGTTATTGCTATGACAACCCAGAATAGAGCATTAGCAACCCAAATGACAATATTCTTCCTCCTATTATATTGACATTGGCAAGAAATTATGTTGGAATTTTTAATATATGTTTTCAGAAAGGAAAGATATCATCGCATGTTAAATCCTACCATGAAGGTAGAGACTCTCGAAGAGTATTTTCTTTACCTGTTTGAACAGCCAGTGAGTGGGTTTTGAATCACGTACTTTAAAGCTGAGAGGAACCTGTTGTAAAACAGGTTCTCCCATTTACTTGCTGTGTGACCTACAGCAGACCACTTTAACCTTATGGTTCTCACCATCAGTCCAAGAGCAGCTCAAGGGAAAGAAAAGCTGCAGCCTTTAGCTTGGTATGGCAGCCAGGGGATCTCCCTGTGTTTTCTTTGTTGGCAGGTGACACACCTGGAGCAGTGGGTCACATCAGGGATGGCTGTGGTGGGCCAGCTGACCTGGACAGGCCACTGGAGTTAGAGTGGTTAGAGTGTGAGAATTCCATGACAGTGTTTCAGGCTTGGTGCCTTGTAGAGACCCCATCATACTCTGACAGCATAGCCCAGTTTGTGCCCATCAGTGTGAGCAAAATAGATGCCAACCACCAAAAACTAATTACTCACTGAGAGAGATTTGACAGGACTGGGACGATAGGTAAGAAGGCAAGATAGTTTATGATTTAAAAAATAAGACAAATTTCAGGTATTAGGCTGCTCATTCCCCCACCTTTCATTAACAGGATTGTTTTTCTCAAAGGTAAGAAATACCCTTTTTTCTTACTGCTACTCCTACCTCATTTATTGGTATGAGCCCTGAAAACACTATGCAAAACTGTATTCATCGCTAACAGTCTGAGGGTTTTCAGAGGCAAAGGCAAGGCATTCGGCAGATCTGAAGCCACGTGTCAAAATCCATCCTTGGCTCAAGCCAAGCTCTACAGCAAAGCTGTAGCATGGTCCCTGTGAATTTACTTACACAGCTTCACAACAACAGCAAAAGGATACATTTTTCTCTATTTTCAGTGTGCTGGATGGTTTATCATGATGTTTCAGACCCTGAGGTAGGATTTGGTCTAGGTTGTTTTTACAGGATTGGCCTGGACTTGCCATCCCTCTCCATGAATGCAGAACGAATATCCCAGCATGGCACCAGGGAGTTCTATGCTGTGGCCAATAACACGCTCCAGATGGGAGGATAAACTCAGGTTTTCAATTGCTTGTGGCTGTAGTTGCTGTTTTGCACTTCTGGAAAGACTGAAGCTGCTCACCGTGAGACCAAGCCAATTTTATAGCTGGGTGACAACTGAAGAATTATAAAACAGCAAACAAACTCATCCTGAAAAGTTTTCTGTACTGCATTTAGGTTCAAAATGTTCGCAAAGAAAGTTCTGTTAGTTTAGAGAGTTGTTGGCCGAAATGGATACATTTTCCAGGGAAGTCAGCCAGTTTTTAAAGGAGGCCATGGAAATTGGCTCATTTTTGCTGTATAGATGAGTTCTACATAAAAATATATTAAACTCCTTCTCCCACCCACAACTGTATGCACTTTCATGCATCTTGATGGGAGAACTGCTATTCCATCAGCAACAGGGAAATGCAATTTGAACAAGTGCAGTATTATGTAATTAAAATGACAGTCATGGCAGTATGGATGAGACAGGGAAAAGAGAGAAAAAGTCTGGAAAACAAAAGTTATCAGCTCTTGGAAATTCTTTTTCAATCTCAGCTCTGCTAGAAGCTGCACATCAGTATAGGTAGCTGTAGCTTCAATTTTCTTTTTTTTTTCTTTAAATAAACAAAGCCTTGGCAATAGAAAATACAATTATAAAAAGATCTACAACCCTTAACATAACATAACTGCATGGTATATTACCATTTATTAACAAAAGGCCAATTATACAGATTATTCAACTGTAATAGCCCTCATCCTGAGTGCATTTGGCTAGCAAGTTTGTTCCAAGGAGCACAGTCTCCTCAAAGAGTATCATGGAAAAAAGAGAAATGTTTTTTAATACATACTGTACCGAAGAACCGAGATGTGTTGAAAAACACATAGCATGTACCAATGCCTCTCTCTGAAGTGTCTGCCATTTGGAATATTGTCATTTAAATACTTTGCCTGTTTAGTCTATTTTGAATGGCTTCATTATAGAACTGGTGGGAAATTATCCAGAGAAACTGGAAAAAATATGTTTTGGAAAGTATTTCAGATTCAGGATTGTCAGAATACCCCATTTTAACCTTTTCAATGGAAGAAAAAAACAGTGCATCTTGATACATGCTTATGTATTCTGCAATATGTGTCTACAGAATATCAGACAAAATAATAGTAGCTTGACTCACAAATAAAATGCTTGGATATGATCAAAGTAGAAGATTTCAACTGGTCTGCATTAAATGCTAAAGGAGGGATTTGAGTAAACAAAGTAAAAATTTTGGCAATTTACATGGGATGGAAATCCAAATCTTGTCCTCCTGTGATCTTACAGATCCCAGATCAATGACATCTTTTGTAAAGGAGGTCCTAGTGCTGCCCAGGATTGATTGACAGATCTGAAACCTTATGCCAGATGAGCTTGACACTACGGAGACGTGAAACTGCGGCACTTGTGAACAGGCTGGGTACAGGGAAGAAAGCTGTGTATGCGTGTAGGAATCACAGTTCAGTTGCCAACTCATCTCTTATTGAGAAAGGTCATTGCCTCATTCAGGTATTTGCTAAATATAGGAAACACTCAGGAAGATGAACCCTTTGATCTTGAAATACTTGTAGGCTTGGTGCTATGGAAGGATGAGGGAAACATTTAAAAAGGATCGAGGGAAACAGATGTTTGGCTTCTTCCATCCGTTACCACTAAATCAGTCACTGGCCCAAACTAGTATTTAGCACAGGTGATTTTCCACAAAGCTAATCCTGCTTTCATTCAGGGCATTCTTCTTCCAATAAAAATCCATCTGCTTGCCTAGCAGACACCAGAATAAATTGTAGCTCATCCAAATGGGTCTTTCAAGGGGGTCTCTGCAGCAAGGCTGAGAGAACCACATGCTGCTTAGTGAGAATTCACAGAGCTGCTCACAGCTTGAGCTGTCTGAGTCACCAGCTGATGAGAAACTTGACTTTTTCCTGCTCTTTTTAAAGGAAACTTTAAAAAACAAATAAACCCTACAGGCAAGCAAGAAAACTTTCTCATTTCATAGGCACCCCCCCTCCCAGCCATGGTTAAATACACCACAAAATCCATTTTCTCATGGATCTTTTTCTTTTATATCCTGCTTGCCTCCATTTGTTTTTCCACATACGTTAGTGTCGTTTTCTCCTCCCGCACACAGGCTGTGAGCACTAAGTTCATCGTTTCCAACGTACACAGCAAAGGGCTACCAACTGGTTTGAGCCCCAGCAGCTGCATCCACATCCCCTTAGAAAACAAGAAGCCACACTGAGCTGTTTTTTGCTAAGCAAGGATGATAGCGATAGTTTTGGTTCATGAAGTTTCAGGGTAAGGACATGGCTGGAAACCAAGTCAGCAAGGTCCTGCCCTTGCAAGCCAGCAGGGTTACCCCAGCCTTAATGTAAAGTCAAAACTCACTGAAACATCCCTTTGTCAGCCCAGGCTGAGTTCAGAGCTTTCAGCAGTTCCCTGCACCACAGTTTCTCATCAGCTTCTTGTCTCTCCTACCTGGTAATGCTCATCATGTCGTACACACAGATGCTTATGGACCAGTCAATAAACACAGATAATTGCTTAAAACTCTTAACTTCATGCAACTGTCCAGACAATTATCTACTTATGTATTTACATCATTCTTATTAACATTATGTCTCATCAGCTCCCATGCATTAATGGATTTTATCCTCTGCAAGTGCCTACCACAATAGAACAAAAAATAATGTCAACATTTGTTCCTATTTTTCTTGTAAGTGGGTGCCAGGTTCCTCTGATCATCAAAATAGTTTTTTATCATTAAAATGCTACAATAAACATACTGTCAACAAAAGCAAGTTTGTACTGGAAAGTTTACAAGTTCAACAAAAGTAATACTGCTGCTTAACAAAACTGTGATTGCAAAAGAACTCAAAACATTTATACTGCCATGAGTGTAATTTAAGGATATTAGGAATTTAGCCTTTGCCAAACGTTTTACAGACAAAATATTGACCTTTAAGTTGCAAAATCTAGTAAGGTATTAGTAGCAAAACTGCATTGTGAATGCTAAAGTTGCTTTATAATACCACAGCTTTACAATCAGATAAATAATTTCATAGAGACAGCCTTCTGCAAATTTTTTGAGTTGTTTAGCACAGAATGTCATTGTAAGACATAACTTATTTAGCACAGCATATAGAGTAATTCAGTTGCCTGTTAAGTTTTATGAACAGCAGATAACATGCCACTATATTACAGTAAAAAAAAAAAAAAAAAAAGATAAAATCACTGGTCTTTTATCTCATAATTTTGAGTTAACCCAGACTTTGTGTGGCAAGGTAGAGCAATTCTTGTAGTTTAGGGACCAGTACAGAGCACAGACTTCTGCAAAGTAAGTTTATCAAAGCTTAGTCAGGATAAAAACCATGAAAGGATGTTTTGCCTGTCTCTAATTCTGAGCGAATTCTGAGCAAATATTTAGTAGAGCCTTAAGCATTCCCAGAGATGAGAAAATATACTCAGTTCAGGCTACCACAGCTTTTCACATCTCCAATTAAAAGAAGTTCAGAGAGATTGATAAAATACCTGTCTTTGGATATAATGGCTAAATAAATGTCAATATTGTGATTCATAACCTGAATCCACACACCTTCTCAGCTTCAGGTTGCCTTCGGGAAACTCTATTATGATCATCAGCAAAATCAACTGACACTTTTTCCTTTACCCGTACTATGCCTATTACCCATAAAGGGTAATACGTGCTGTTCTGTTCATGGCCTTTTGGACTGAAATTTGAGGTGAAAGTTGTTTTGGGCTAAAGAAGTATATGGCTGATGTATTGCTTCCATTTATTATTTGATCTCATTCTATTGTGTTTTTCTTTATGGCACACTCAATAGGTCTGTAATCATGGGGAACAAGATAGAAAGGGTAGGGCAAGTATTGTATTTCCTGCCTTGGCTGGTGTATAATTTTTATTAGAGCTTATTTTGAATCACCACTTTAAGATAAGGATCCAGCATGAAGGATTAGAGATATGGCATTCTGGGTTTAAACCTCCAGTTATTTTTTGTTTGTGTGTAAGCAATATAAAGAGTTAATACACTGTCCACTTTTTTATAGCTGAAATATTTGAGCTTTTGTTTAAAAAAAAAAAAAGGGAAATGATACAGTGGTGCTTAAAAAAAGTTGTTTTTCCAGCTCCTTTGGTACAACAATTGTTTGATATAAACTTGCATGACACTGTGAGCTTCCTCTCTGCTAATAGCCCAAACGTTCTTTTTCCAGCAGGAGGAAAATGCCTGTGTCCAGGGTGAGATCACACCGGCTGCCTCAGATTGAGGAGCCCCACCGAGGTGCCAAGGCAGGGCTCAGCAAGCACACCAAGTGCATGTAGAGTTTGGCACGTACAGAGGATGGAGGGATATGTGTATATGGAAATATGTGCATGCAGGGCAGGGGGGTCCTTTTTTAAAGGAAAAGCCATGTACAGTGTGGCCTGTAAGGGAAAAGAAGACGTGAGATAGAAAATGAACTGCAGCTGTTTGCTTATAAAGAAGAACAGGGTGTATTTTGCTGGCCTTCAAGCCCTGAGTGCTCGAATGAAGATGGAGGAATTTGCACCAAAGCAGCTGAGATGTGGGCAGAGGTTTTATCCAGCTGAAGGCAAGGGTGATGTGCAGCTTGAGAGCATGGCAGATAGCCAGGGACAGAGTCAGCAAGAGACTTAGAGACCAGTCTCTAAGCAGTATCCCTGCTCTACTCCCAAGAAACACCATTCCCCTTGCAGGAATCAACACCCCACCTCTGGCCCTAGGACTGGGCAAGTCAGAGGGCATCAGACGCTGGTAACAAATTCCCAAAGACCAGAAGGCAAGAGCTGTGCTTTGATCAGGGTGTCTCTGGGGAATTAAGCCTGAGGAAGTGAAAGAAAAATTTCTGTACAGCTACATGGCTCTTGAAATAATAGAAACCACTTGAGAAGCTGCAGGTTAGGACAGGTCTGGAGATTTCAGAAGGTTTCAGCAAGATCTTCAACTGCTTCTTAAGGTACTTTGTTGAAGTGGAGATCTTGCCAGGCTGTTACTCATAAAAAGAGTTGAAAGATACCAGAAAAAGGTTTTGCCTAGAAAAGCAGGTTGCATAAACTCAGGTCGTCCAACATCTTCACAGCTTCTGCTGCCTGATGGAGGGGGAGCCCATGATTAACTCCCAGCTATACCCTTTACACACATAACAACATGTATGTACAAGAAAAATGCATAATGAACCCAGCCCCAAATAGACCCTGGGACACTTCAAGCTCTTTGTTCTGGGAGTGCAAGTGCAGATGGAAATGTGTGTCCCTTATGATGGGCCTTCAGGGGCAGGCTCCTCTGTCTGCTATCAAGGGTACACTGGCAAAAGCCTTGCCTGAAAGGTCCCTTTCCCCCACCTCATTGGCAAGCCTGCAGCAGGTCCCTCTACAAGACCAACATCTACAGCTCTGAGCTCCTTCTAGGATTGGTCCCTCCAGCTGGGGTCTGCAGAGACCCTCTTTGGCATGGCCAATGTTCCTCACCTCCCCACGCAGAGCAGGACCAGGCATACAAGCAGTTATCATGCTCAGCAAATGTCCTGCAACACCCTGACTTGCCTTCAGTTAACCACTCCCTGGATTCTCTCTGTGGGCGTTATCCAAAACCGCAGACATTCGATATTTGTGCGTTTCGTCTCAGTCCTTTTGCTTCAGTAGCCCTCACTGGGCCTATCACACTGATGGCGTAGACATTGCAACAGTAAAATGGAGGAAAATGCTGAAGCTTTTCCACTCCAGATGTGCAGCGGTTAATTTGGGATGGCAAGAAGCCCACAGTGGCTAGTTCCTGTGTCCTGTCCAACAAGCGATGACATTTTCTGATTGCAAACATGATCCTACGCACCTCAAAGACAATTTTAGTCACAGGCTAAATTGTATAAATCTGCTTTCATAGAAGATAAAATCTTCCCTTGTATTTTTTTCCACTGCTCAATTAACTATTGTTTCGCTCAGCATGTTTTAATCATAAGTAAGTTCATTAATAGATGTGCTCTTTGGAGTCATGGGGGACTCTGTGATACGATGGCATTAATCTTTTTGAATAACATCATTAATATCATTTGCCCCTTAAAGGCACCCACTATGTCCCCCAGGCAATTATAAAACTTTGTTTCATGGTACTGAATGAGCTCATCCAGCTAAAATGACTACAACGCATGTCTGCATAATATTGCTGTTAGTTGCATCCTATTTATTTATACTACTAATCAGCCACTATTAGAATTTGTTTGTGAGCATATTTGTGAGCATTGCTGTAAAGCCACCAGCTGGCTGCTCTCCACCCAGGTCTCAGGAGAGCTGTCCTACAGAAGGGTCACGAAAGAAGAAGGAGACCCAGAAATCCCTGAACTGGACCGGGAGTTTTTTCAAAATTCTCTTCAAAGTAACCTAGGAGTTGTATTACAACTGAGTCCTGATCCCGTTAGAAGAACTACCACTGAATTCAGCAGGCTCGGTGATGTTGCTGAACCCTGCCAGCATTCCTACCAGGCTTACTAAAACAAAATTCCCAGTTTCTGGGTGAAGAGGCACTTTGCTCTCCAGAGCTGGGAAATGTGAAATTGCAGCATCTCCACACAGTGAGAGGCTGGGGCATGTTTATTAAAGATTCCCAGCACTGGCCATATTTGAATATATGAGTATATCTTTATATTCTCCCTACAGCCACTTACATATTCCCATCCTGCAGTCAATTCAAACTTCCAAAGAATTTGGGTTTATTTCTTATTCCTCATACTTCCTCATCAGTAAAACAGAGATACAACTCTTCTTTCTATAGCAGGCTGAGAACTACAGATAAAAATTCCTGTACAGAGGTGAGATATCTTAATTTTTTCATGTGTGTACTGAGTAGCTGCTGTGTGCTCTGAGCAGAGCAGAGAAGTTTGTGGGTTTGCCTTGTTTATTCTGTCCATATTTGGATGGGAAGAGGCATAGGCAGGAGATGAAAGTAGTTCATATAATAAAACTGGGTTTGGATGAAACTCAGCAGTATATTACTGTTTCATTTTAGCACTCCTGAAATAGTAAGGCCTTGTCAAATTCAGTCCCAGAGGAGAAGACCAGGCAGATTTCAGTTTCAACATGTGCCACATAGTTGCACTTTGCCATATTTGCTCACATTATGGCATATATGTGTGGAGAAAGAAGGGAAGAATTTCCCCTTTTCTAAGCTGTAAAATGTCTTTCAACACCTCTGTTCTTTACTGCAATAGCAATACATCATTACTGGTCACAGAGCGAGGCAATTACACGACTACAGCCACTCTATCCGCAAACATGGTGATTCAAAATGTGGATACAGCTCACATTTAAGTTTTCTTCTTAAATTCCCACTTATATATCAAAAAAAACCCCAAACCCCAAAACAAACCACACTTTTTGCTACCTCTTTCACTTTCAGCTATGCACAATTCCTGAATATATGACCACAGCCTTATCCTATGTGGCTTTTGACCAGAGGTTTGACTGATGCTCCCACAGGCAAGATGCACTTTTGAGGTTACAAGTTGCATGAAGAGAAGACAAAGAGGAGTGTTTCACTAAAAAGAAACTTTGCTGACCCTTGAGAACAAGGTGGAGTGCTCGGATGTCATCCACTACCTAAGCAAAGTGCTATTTGCAGCTTTGGGTGCTAGACCTGTCTGACGAGAAGGGTATGGAAGAGGAAGGGGATACTGCACTCAGAGATGGCAATGTTGAAACTTAACCTGGAGTCTGAGATCAGGGGAAGAGGCATTATCAGAAACATACTTTTGTCCATTCCTGTCTCAGTCCAGTATAAGCAGAGGACACAACCATCCTACCACACATGGATGCTTCTCCTGGAGGTCAGAATCTGGATTTTAGCAATAAGCAGGGTCCTGGGGCAGAGCATCCTCACAGACCCTGCAATCTGACAACGGCTAAAGTCTCCAGGAGATTCTGCTACTAAGTATAACTATGCAGCACAAAAAAATGCATCCATCTCACTGAGACCAGCCCAGTGTACAAAGTCAGGGTGTCCTACTAACCAAACGTGAGCACATGGTGACCTGGACATCAGGAAAACCTCTGTGCCACAAATGCTCCTTCTATAAAGAGGGAATAACAATGCCTTTCTCCCACGCCTGGACTGTCCAGGCTAGTTAACCATTTGGACAAGGATTTCATTTGGCTGCAGCTTTGCAGATAAGAGGGCACAGTGGGAGCCCTGATCCCAGCCAGGGCCCCCAGGCACAACAATAATAAGGATGATTAGCAGCGGTGAGCAGTTAGGGCAGGCAGCAGCCCTAGCTCACACCACGCACATCAGGGCTCCTAAGTATCTCCCCTAGTGATATTTACAGTGCAGCCAGAGACATGGATGCTGCTGACCCAACAACAGGATGATGAGGCAGGTTTTCATCGTACCTCCTTGCTTACACATGGACATGCAAGTTTAGGAATACTGAAGAAATAGTTCCTTGTCTGCATCTTAGGCGCAGGCCAGAGCAAACTCTCTGCTGACTGTAGAACTGTTGCAGAGGAAGCTGCTTCACAAGCAACATCTCTGGTCTAAATCCACTTTCAGTGCTTTCACCCAAATCTTCCTGCCAAAGTTCAGATCTCTCTGCATATCCCACTCCTCTGCCTGCTCTTGCCTCCTGCTCCCTCTCCCTCCATCTTCCTTCCCACAGCCGTGGGAACAGACTTCATCACTTGAGAAAAATGCCCTGCTCATACCCCCCGCTGTTGCTTGAAGCAGACAAAAAAAATTAAAGTCTTTTGAGCAGAGAATCCTTGTCAGGACAAGAAATAATACTGACCTCAGTAAGGATGGCATGTACTGCCAGAGAGGTGGTTCAGGCTCTGTGTGCTGCAACCGGCTGTCTGCGCGACTACAATACAGTGTGGAGTATATGGAATATAATTTCCCTCTCCATTTACATTCAATACAATGGCTTTGGACCACACATTATTAAAAAAAAATGAAGTCTGGGCACTTGGCTTTCACTAACGTCTTGTTACTGCTCTAACACTGTCTCTTCAGTGCAGAATAACAGAGTGATTTGTGTTTGTCCCAAAGACTCTTCTAACCTTCTTCCCCTTACTGCCTGAAATTTGCTACTTTTTAAAAATAATAACACCTCTGTATAACAGTGGGAGGACTGGACTCACATGGGTGGTCTCTCCTAATGAAGATAGAGTATCTGGGAACAATATTTTAATGTGTTTTTCTTCTAATTGAATTTTTCCAGCGTTTGGGATAATTATTTCTACCAATTAGCCCAGTGGTATTGTTAGCTGGAGGCAACGGGTCCTTCTTCAGGCCTCTGACAGAGGTTTACAGTATGCACAATGGTGCATAGTCCAGTTTGTGAGAAAAAAAATTGCCCCTCTGCTCCCAAACCTATGGGAAAGGACTCCATTGTGGGACAAATATTTCTCATGGAAATTGTCCTGAGAAACCTCATAAAGGTCCACATTTTAGATAAAAGCAGGGGATGGATGTTTTAAAATAAAGCTCAGGAAAGAGGGGGTTATGCCTGAAGGGGAGAAAGCGGCAGAGGAGAGGGGAGGCAGCGGTCGGACCTGATGAGACATAGGGCAGCTCCTCATGCCCCACAATGTCTTGGAGAAGATGGTGAGACCCACCACTCTGTGAACATGTCTATCTCTAACAATGAAAGAAGAGGTCAAGATTTAATGACAGTAAATTAATTCAGAGTAAATTTTCAGCCTTTATTTACAAACATAAGAGCCAGACACTTGTTTTTCCTAATAAATGAGAGCTGCAAAGTGATGCACATGCATTAAGTACCAGAGCAGTGGCCTTGAGCACAAGCCTGTAGTGGCTTTGCCTTATGTCAGCCTTGAAGGCAGGAAACGTTTTAGAAGCCTGCAGAAGGAAGCTCTTAATGCTGAGGAGAGAGGCCTGGCAAGAATTCAGTGCAAAGGCCCTGTAGCGAAATTATATAATTCTTATAAAAGTAAAGACTAGTGAGGAGTACTGTATGAGATGGTAGAAAATAGGCACAACACTGGGGAATTTTAAGTCAAGCCTTGCAGGTCCAAAAATCTCTGCCTGGGCAAAATTCATTAAACGAAAGAAGAGGAACTTTTTGAGTCAAAGATGAATGAGGCCTTCACATAGCCCAAAATGGAAATGATGTGGCGTTAATGGCCACATAAATATGAATTCTTACTTACATTTTAAAAAAAAATCTCCCCAAGTTTTTAATGAAAGTATGGGGATACATGTTCCCCCTATAGAAATTTCTTAGTGAAATCCTTTTCATTATAAAATATTCATTCCTGGAAAAGGAAGCTGTTTGTGGAAGCAGGAAAACATCAGAAAAGACACCTCTGCATTCAGGATGCAGCTTGCATCCATGGTGGCAGAACTTGCTGAAGCCGCTTGTGTTAAGGTACGTTTTCTCATTGCCGCTTGGTGTCAACATTAAAAGCCCATTGCTGTATCTGTACAAGGCAGAGTTGCTCCCTCTCCAGAACAGTTCCACCATGGGATGGAGCCACAATGGCGCTCAGAGGCCAATCATGGTGCTGCCAGAGCTGCCTGATGAGGACCAAGGTTTTGACAGTTTAGGATCTGATCCTAAACATGCAACAACAATCAAATAAGACATGGCAACTTCTATTACTAGTGTAGGAAAAGTGTAAGAGAAAACTGAGTGAAGCTTGTTGTGAATTCAAGCCACAGGGGAGATTTGGGAAACAAACACTTAATGCTCCTAGAGTAAGAAAGTAAGTATGGTAGAGTGGAGTGGGATTTTAAAGAGAAAAGCTATAAAGATAACTCATTTTATGAGATTTTAGATATGCGTTTGTCCCTGTGTTCCTACCTTTTCTTCCCTGACCAGTAAATTCTCCTTATATTGGGGTGGTCTCTGAAATACTGTTAGCAATTTCAGTGCTTTAGCAAAGAAGCAGAGAACCTATTACTAAGATAAAAGTCCCAAATAACCATTTTAGCATATGCTAGATGCCTTCACAGTGAGTTCTTTATCTCCAAATATCTCCATGCAGAGCCAGGAGGAATGAAACTTCAATAGGATCCCTCAAATGATGACTGAGGAGGTACAGCACAAGGATTTAGACTGATCTCCTTGAGGACTGCAGAGCCAATTCATGAAAATATCAGAAATACAAGTAATTCACACCTATTGCCTTCACCATGACACCTCTTTCTTTATTAAACTTTTAATAAAATATATAAATGTATAAAAAGTATCTTTAAGGAACATACCTCTCTTTGACAATCCATTTTTTCCAAGGATTGGAAGTCCTATGGGCAGAAATCAGATAATCCATCTGCTTAGACCGTTTCCAGTGGCTGGCTGGCTGGCTGAGCTCTTCTGCCAAATCTACAGTGAGAGTCTGCAATACCCTTTGTTAATCTTAATTTAGTCTGAAATGTAAGAAAATAAGGGTAAACATCTTTAAGGCAGAACTGAATTCAAAGGATGTTTCCTAACTTGAAAAAAAAATTGTTTGATCTCTCTTTCACGTTGTCACTTATTCTGTACATTTCAGACCAGCATTATCTAGTGATGGATCTCAGTTTTGACCATCTCAAACCAGTTTGTACTGTTTTTAACAAAAGATGAGCAAGCTCTGTTATAGCTCCAGGTAGGAAAGGGGTTTTACTGAGATCACACCATAATAAATTGCCTGGTGTCTGTTCTAGCAGAGTTTCAGTAACCTTAAGAGATGGGGAAAAAAGAAAAAAAAAAAAAGATAAAATCTCAACTACAAAATCTTGAAGCAATTCCTTAAAAAGAGAGGTCTGTCTCAGATTATAAGAAAGTCCCACTGTGATTTTCCATAAGCACCTACAGAGAGGCTTAAAATAGTGAATTGGGCAGTATTCAACAGGGACACCCTGGATCAGGCCTAATGTACGTCCATGCAAGACATTTTTTAACATGTAAGCAGCATCAGATGCTTTAGAGAAAATTCATGCAGCTGTGGGATAATCTACCTGCCAGGACAATTTCTTCCTAAATCTTTATACTTAAACACTAAAACCCTGAAGAATGAGGTATGATAATATTTCCAAATCTCTAGTTTTGTTAACTTTAGAATTACAGTTCTCTCTGCGCTTGGAATCAGTATAAAATGGCCAATTCCTACTTGAACCATGGTAAATCCTTAGCTTCAAAGAGGCTTGGTTTCAACAGTCTATCTAGACTTTGTCAGTAAGTGTAAGGAGAAAGAAAAATCTTTGCAAGTGCCTTAGATACCAGAACTAACTCCAGGAGAATATAACACTAGGAAAGATGAAGAAGCACAACTTCCAAAGGCCAGAGAGCAAGCGTCAGAAACAGCTGAAGAAAAATCATGTCTCACCCCAGAGATTTAAGATAACTGGCAGAAGCAGCAAATAATTTTGAAGGATTCTTGCTTCCACCATGCAAAAGCAGGTTTTCATTGGTAAATATGTTATCACGAAGCTATTTAATATCACTTTTGCAACAGATGTTGGCTACATTTGCAAACAGGAACTCCAGGAAATGGTTGAGGTGGATGCAAAGAGTCATGAATGTAGGTACTTGGAAATACTTTATAAAGCACTGTAGCTTTCCTGCAGGCAGTGGATCTCTGCCAGTTGCACAAGATGAAGATCTGGCCTACTCATTAAAGGCTTCAGATCTTCAGGAAAAGAGGTAGGCATGTGTTCAGAGTTGGGGTCCCTGACCTAAAAACCCAAGGAGAGAGTGTCAGACTGGAGAAGCACACCTGAAACCCCCTCACATCTACAGGTTTACAGCACAGTGATGCACTGACAATCACATTTAGTTTTTTCAAAGAAGAAATTGCTCATATTTCTGGAGGGTGTGCTGGAAAGGGGATCTTAATTTTGCATGTCTTTTTAGAAGGCAAAGAAGGGCACTGCTAATGAGATATGGGAGCCCTGCTTCTGCTAAAGATGTGAAATCAACCCTGAACATCTGGGTAAAGCAGGAGAAGGTCTAAGGTAGTTAAAACATAGTATTAAGACATTATATTTTTAGAAAAAAATACATAAAATCATTCATTTCTCATTCTACACAGACATTTCTGGGCAAAAATGTGGAATAAGACCAAAAGAGAACACCCCAATCAGGGCAAAGACACACCTAGTCCTACCCTCACCAGTAGGGAAAGGAAATACGGTGCATGTAGGTCAAGTATTTCCATGATGTACCCTCACAAAGTGCAGTCATCCAGGGATTTACCAAGCTGGAAGAACATTGCATTTAATAACTGTTCATGGTCCCGTCCTCATTGAAAATGACTTTTTGAACTTGTTTATAATTTTGGTCTCCACACCATCCCTACCAATGAAATCTACTGGGTGAAAAATTAGTGCTGTGTTACAGTTTATTTTTAAAACTGATAGTTTGGCTGGGTGCCCTTGACTTTTTGGGTTGTATTCACCTTCTGCACACTGCTCAGGATTTTCTTTGTGCCAGTTCTTCTACATCTTTCTGAACATAAGGATGACCAGGTTTTCACTTCATGTCCAAAATTGAAGAAGGATGCAGCACTACGTACATGTTCTCTTTTTCCCCGTAAAAGTGCATTTTAAAACAATATAGTACAAGATTTGCCAAGATCTCTTTAAAGCCTCATTGATTTTATTGTTTCTTCTCATGAGCTCTCCATACTAAACCAGTTTTTCAGGACTGTGTGCTTAGATCCTATAGACTTGGCTCTTTTTCCAATAAACTTCAAAGCAAAACCCTCGCATACTTTAGCAGGCCCTTTTGCTCTTGCACTTGAGCTGTATAATTGTTAATCCAAAACATCCTGCCTTGACGATGCCAAGCACTTCAAAATTAAAATACTCCAAAGCCTGGAAAAGTTATACAAGTCACCCCAGAAGTAGTTGTCCTGCCATTTTCTGCCTCACACAATTTAATATTGCAGTGAATATTTGGTGTGTCTTTGGATCATCCCCTGCTCTGGTAGGTGTGCATACTCTCTTCTTGGGCTCTGTAGCAGGCACCAGAGCTGACTGCAACATGAGCTCCCAGGAAATCAGCTTTTTGGAGTCACTGACTCTGAGTTAGTTCATTCATAACCAACCTTCTTTCTCCTTGTGCTGTTTCTTTGGGTTTTGGGGTGTAAAGTCCCACGCTGTGTGTGAGACACAACCTTGCTGCCCTGTGCCAATCCAGTTACCCTTCCTCCCTGCCTGCATCCTGCTGGGAGTCACACAGGTTGCTCTGGGCAAACCACTATTTTACAGTTGTGTTGGGAGGCACTGAGGAAGGACCCAACCAGCTCCTCAGGATGTGTTCCCAAACAGGGGGAAAATTTCCTTCACCAGAGATCTTACAGCTGGTGTAAATTGGTGAAGAAGATTCACACAACCAAAGGTTTGAAGTGCCAACTGTTTTCACATGACAAAAAGGATGGACTACATTTGTGCTGGTTCCTTTTATGTGCACAGTCCCTGGGACTGTGAGGTGAATCCTGGGAGATATTTAAAAGAACCTCATGATTCAGAATAATAATTAGAATTAATGAATGGATATTTACCAACATGTAGAGTTACCATGTTCAACACAGCTGGCACCTAGTAACCTTCAGTTCATGCAGGATCAGACCTGTTTAATCCATTAATCCTCACTACTTGTTGAAGCAGCCAGGTTTATTGTCCTTTTTTTGCAGAAGGGAAGAGCTCAGGCAGCAAAGTAGGGTGACTTGTCTTTTACTACAGAGAGGATTTCTCCTTTAGCTCTTCTTAGAGGTGCCAAAGATCCCACTTCTTCTAAAATAATGGGCTTAATTGGAAATCAGCTGAAAGATGGGATGCCTTTGGATCAGTCTGGGTTCAGGAAAGGGAGATTTAGACCACAGGCTGCCCTGGAATGCCTCTCACGGCACCTCTCACATGACCATCGGTTCTCACACACCCTTGTTTCATGTCTTTCGTCCAGATTCAATTCTCTCCAAATAATTTCTGGATTAAAAGTGCAGGTTCATGCCCATCCAGTGCTAAACATCTCCTGTTCCTGCTGCAGGAGGAATGAAGCATGCTCAGGTCAATAAACTGCATAACAACTTACCATTATCCAAAATTAGTCTAGGAGTGGTGAGAACCAGCATTTCCTGAAGTTAAACTGCATGTACATCCTACAGAACACTTTATAACTTTCAGGGCTGCAGGAACTTTCTATTTTAAAGAAAATCTATATTTTCAGAATATTGATAGATCAATACAAAGTATTACATATAGTTCATGGTAACAAGAAACCAATGGAAGTTTATAACCAATCAATCCACTTAACTCTGCCAAAGCAATAAGCCTCCATGGAGGTAATAAATTGTTGAGCTGAGTTTGCAGTTTTAAAATGTCATCCAAAATCAATTGCTCCCCCAATTAGACCACTAGTTGTCAACAACTTAGTTAAATAATAAGCCAGCGGTTCACATCTGCTTGGGAACAGAGTCAGGCTTGAGCTGTTTCCCTGACTACTTGAGCTGAATTCACATCTGTCTGTTACCATTAACGTGAGTGAGGGTAGGAAAGCAAAAAACTATGCGGGAAATTAAATCAAGTTCTCCTCCCGCTGCCTGAAGCACATAAATCTTCTACGTTAATGGTGACACAGAATAGGTCTGATTGACTTCAGTGGGGGTCAGGGATGCACACGGAATGTGGGGTCAAGCCCCACATACCACTGACCTTTCTCTGGAGGTGTGTGTTATTGCAGTCTCCAGCAAATCTGTCCTCAGTGCCCATCTAATATCATTAGTATCTATCTACACATAACACTGATGACCCCTGAAGAGCTTTTGCTTTGCTTCATCTCTATGTGAGCAGTAGTATCTCTGTGTGTGCTGTTAAGAGGGCCCAAAAGATTGTGAAACTCAGCTTCTGCTGTTGGCCTTTTGGGGTCGGTAGTCACCAGGCATCAGTGTAGAGATAGCTCCTACCTGAGATCAGTTCCATCCTTTCTCTCCATGGGACAGAGTCAGAGATGTTGGGGAAGGGGGAAGATGAGACTTGTGAAACCTAGCCCAGCAGAAGAGGAAAGAATATCTGGGGTACACCAGCTCTGGGACAGTGGACCACCACCAAGCATGGCTCACACCAGAGAGTGCCTAGTGTCCTGGCTACCTCCCTGATGTACTTATCCCAGTGCTACACCATTTTGGTACATCTTGGTGCATACATGGTATCCCAGTGTAACTGTGGTGGAGTATTGCCCATTGCCAGTGAGGATGGACACCACAACAGCCTGATGCCAACAACTTTACCTTGTTTCTTTCAGTGGGACCAACAGGAGTCAGGATCTTAACAGAGGGAGAATTTAAAAATTAAAACTAATAAATAAACACAACCAGCAAGCCTGACAAATCTTGTTCCTCTTCTCACACCAATTTATGCTGCTGACTCTCCAGGGATGTCAGTGACATATTTCCAGGGTTTGCAACAACATCAGCAACTATATCGTCCATTTTGCACTCACTGTCTCTCGCATTTGCCAGCATTGTTGCTCAAGACAGAGGACATGGACCTGCTTCCTTTGTGATTTGCACTCCTGTAGCTGAACACGGAGCAACAGATTATCAGGTTGTTATTTTCAGATACACAAAGCATCCAGCTACAAAGCAGCAGTAAGCTGGACGGCAAGAAATTAGGCTGGGAACAGAAAAATCAGAATCAAGAAAACTTATCTAAAGCCATTCTCGACTACATTCTTCCTAAGCTAGTTTATTTTAGCTCCTGGTAGCATTCCCACCAGTGTCCAAGCAGACAACTCTGACATGCTGGAGCTACCCTTTTGGTAGGCATGTTCAAGAGCATCTTGAAGGCAGCCACTGTGTTAAGAAAGACTATAGGAAAAGATGTTGGCTAAAACACAGTGTCATGTGAGCACTTTTATGTATTTTTGAGCGCCTTTATGTATTTTTCAAGGCAGGATAAACTAAGTCAGTGCCACAGCACAGCTACCTTCACCCAGAGATTTCAAAGTAGGGACAGGCAGATCTCCCAACAGCCTTTTTCTTTGCTGTCATCACCATGTTACATGTGTGAAAAACAAGTGGGCACAAAACCATCACATTAGCATTATTCAAAGCCCAGCCCTACCCTTATACCACTCTTTCCTCCAAAGCACATCCTGTCCTCCTGTGTGCAGTTATTTATATTTCTTCACGCTGTCCTTTCCGGCAGGCTGTTCTACTTAACACTCCCCAAGAGGAGAATTCTCAGCAGGACCTCTCTGTAGCAACCCTGGTTTTAACCTACCATTACAATGACCATAATTTAGTGCCATTGTATTTCTACCACACACACACACAATGTTAAACGTTAACCTTGGGCCCACTATTGACAAGTGGGCATCTGCTGCAATCATATGGGAAATACTGGGCATTATTTGGCTCTTCAGGAGATGAAGGCATACAGAGGTCCATGCTGTGTTGTTTTGGGGAAGAACTGAAAATGTCTCTGCAGAACCTCTTTTAAAATCAGCCTTTAAATTGGACTTTCATAACTTCTGCTTCCTGAGGCTGGTTCAGTGAAGCACTAAATCTTTTCCAGAGGCCTAGGATTCAGAAGGCACAGAGATTTCCTTGATGATCAACCTTGTTAGCTCCAAGGACCTATTCTTTCGGAGCCTTCATTGTAAGACAAGAAGAAAGAAAAAATGAGTTCTTGGAAGTAAAGACCCTCCTTCTGTTCAGGTTTGAATAAAGAAAGGGTCACTGCCCCTAAAGGCTTGCCTCCCTCTTTTCCTTTTCTTAAACCACATAAACAGAAGAGTAATGCCAGCCCATCAGCTGAATACACTGGGTTCCGATCAGTTCACCAAAGCTTTTACAACACATGATACTCATATACACCGTCACGTGCACATTAATCCTAGGCAGGATTGAATGTGCAGATTCTTGTCTTTCTGTGGTATGCATCTCCATTGCATAATGCCCAAACAGCACTCTGCCCTTGGAATGAAAATCTGAGAATGTTTTGAACTTTTTTTAACCTGCAAATAGAAGGCTGGTAGGTATTGATGGAAGAAGTACTAGGAAGTGGAAATCCTGAAAAACATCTTCTTTTCCTTTGTCTTCACAAGCCCTGACAGGTCTCCCTGTCCCTTGTTTCTTCTCTTCCAAACTTAACAGCAAAGTCCTTCCCACCAAGTCATCCATGACTGTCAGCCTTTTACTTTTTCAGTGTTTTGAAACACCTACCATGCATAAAAGCAAGATATATCTAATTGAACCTTCCTTCTCTACTCCCTCATACAGCTCAGAACTTCCAGTAGCAGACTGGAAGGTCCCTCGTGTGAGCACATCCTACACCCTTCATGTGGGGACAGCATCCCTATTAATTGCACATCTGAAAATCCAGTGACAGGCTTGTTTGTAGACACATAACATACCCAAACAGTTCATAGTCAAAGACTATGACAAAATATAATAGCCAAAAATCTCTTTGTTCCTCAATATAATAGGGGATGCTAATTATCCCTTTTTTTTCTACAAAAAGCAATAAGGTGGTTGCATTTATCCAAAGCTATGTCAGAAGCTGCAACAGAGCTATTGGTTAAGCTCAGGTGCCCTTGGTTACTGTCCAGACCTACTCCAAACAAATATGTCTCAGGGATGCAATTGCACCAAAAGCCTTACTACACCCAGACCTGCACACATTGAGATGTGCAGCTGCCTTGCCTGTCTCTCTGAGCCACCCACTCTCCTACAGACAAATGCAAGATTGGCTGGACAACATTTGCTCCTTAGGAAATCCAACTGGCTGCTTCTTATCACCGCATTGATCTCTAGGTATGTACAGTTTGATTATTTTTTATTCCAATGCCTTTTCTGGTAAGCGTTGGTGCTGACTGCTTTATATAACTCCAGGTCCACCTTTCACTCTTCTTTGAGTAGGGAGATTATATCTGCACCCCCTAAGATGCCTGCTTTCTCTTACATCCTCTGGTGAATATATTCAGTTTAATCATGTTCTCACTTGTCTGTTCTTTTCCTTTTCTGTCTTGTGTCTTTCAATCTTTATATCACAGTGAAGTACTTTTTTTGTTGGAGAAAGCTGAAGCAAAAAGGCATTAAATATATCGGCCTTCTCTAGGTCATCTGTACCTCTCCTGTTCCTCATTAGGTAATGGGCTTCTGCCTCCTCCTGTCTTTCTCTTACTTAACTGTATTTATAGCACCTTTTTCCTTGTTTCCTAACACTCCTCAGTGGTTGTAATTCATTTAGCACAGCAACCTTTCTGCCCTACATGCTTATTTTATTCCTTGATCTCATCCTCAGTAATGTGACCTCATTCTCCTTTTTTTAAATGATTCTTCTGGGACTCTCCTATCTTTACCCTGCCCTCTGGCTATCCGCAGTGGGTAGAGGTGGATCTTCTATGTGAGTGATGTAGCCTGGCTCAAGCACTTATTACCCACGAGGGGAGCTGCAGCTCCTCACCTCTGGCCATGCCAAGCAAACCTGGCACGATGTGAGACCTCACTCAAACAGAAAGTCTTTATCAACCACACAGCACCTAAATTGTTCCCAATCCTTCCAGCACCCACAGACTGGGGGTATACCCCATATCTGGGCCATACCAAGAGTATGCCAGATGAAATCCTCTTATCTGCATCCTATATCACTGACATGCTCTGACAGCAATGGGTGGGAAATTGTGGGCTTCCTCTTTCCCTTGTTACATTTCCACCAGCAAAGGACAAAGGAGCATCCAGAGAGAGAAGAACAGGGTACCACAGAAATGTCTTTGCCTCCTATTAGTGAGAGAAAGTCACAACAATCTGACCCCAGTTTTCAAGTCTGCTGGAGATTTTAGTGTCAGCTTGAGATTTATTTGGTCTTCTGCAGCGGGGATGAGTGTTTCCCTGTGCAGATCCACTGCAGCAAGGTTAAAAGGATTCAAGTCTGCCTTGTTCTGCTTCTCCTCCCTCCTGCCCACAGGAACCGGCACTTCCCAAAGCCACCTTTGTAAAGTCTGCAGTGAATTAACACAACACTAGCAAAATTAAAGCCATAAAAAATGTTTATATCTTTACAACATGTATCTCCTTTGGCAAAAACATCTGACATAGAAAGCAAAAGCAATCACTGCCCCACAGTAAGGAGAACTCAAACAGAACTATTGGGAGGTTTAGATGTGTTCCGTCTGTCCTGCTAGTCCCTGTGTGTGCTGCAGAAGGGGGATGTGTGGGCAAGGGAGGATCACCCATGTTTGACTTCTCAAAGACATGAGGGGGTTGCAATCTTACCTGTTCCTTCCATGATGCTCAGCGCTGCAGCCCCCACTATGAAGTCCCTGCAGTGCTCTGCCATAGCCAGCAGCAGGCTGAAGTGGCTCCTGAGTGATGGTGGGCTCCAGCCCTGCTTCATGTAACTTCACCAGAGGTGGCCCTAGGAACCACTGGCAAGAAAACAATTAAAAAAAAATAATAAATTAGATAAAAAGCTTTTTTTTCCAGGTAAGACACCAAGGACAGATGATCACAACCCTCCAGGTAGGACACCAAAGACTTCCTCTGTGCACCTCCTCACCTTCTTCCTGGTGAAAACAAGAGTGATTGTGCTAAGATTTGACTTGGTCTCACCAGGCAGCTTTCATCCTTGGAAGAAGATGTCAAATAATTTGCAAAATGCTTGCAATTGTATTGATACATGCTGGCTCCACAGGTCAAGCATGCTTTTTTGAAAGTATCTTAACCCCTGCATGTACCTCCTCAAAATCCTTTCTCTCTGAGATGATTGGCACTCCGAACCCAAAGGAAGGGAAAGCTGCAGTCATTTATGAACCAGCAGCCCAGGGTGTTTTATTTAAGTGCACCTGGAGGCAAACAGCTCCAGAGACTGTCACTTCCTTCAATAGAGACCACAATTAATGCAGGGCTGAGAACAGAAATCAACAATCCTCATGGGCCTATCTTCCAAACTTCCTAGATTGAAACATTATTTTAAAATCTTTTAAAGGTGCATTTTTAACATCTACAACACTTAGTTACTCACACATATGTCTGACTACTGTGGTGTGCCAAAGCATCAATTATAATATCACAGAAGTGCTCTCCTGCCGACATATCCCTAAATGATCTCAACCTTTTTTTATCCAGGCAAGCTTTCTTGCTTGGTTTTTTTAAGCCTTCATTCTTTAAATTCTTTAAATTCGGGTAACTCCAAGGAGTTTCTCTAAGTCAGCCTAGAGCCTGGGTAGGAGATCAGCAGAGCTGGTTTATTTTTTGGTCTGCAACAGATCCAGGCCCTTGTCACTGCCTATCTCACCCTGTGTGACCTTGGCTGAACCAGCCTGGCCCCACCAGCTACCCTATCAGGTTGTGTGAATGCAATCTAAATTCAGCAAGCAGCCTTAATTAATGCTCCTTATGTTTTTTTGATTCACCGAAGATACGTGTCAACCTAAGTAGTAAATCTCATCGTTGCATAGGAACTACAGGGATCAGTTCATTTCCAAATGTGTCCTGGATAGAGCCCAAGATATCTAATACTGGTGGGGAAAACACATATTGAGTGTCAAATTAAAGCAACAGCAGCTCTGCAACAAATGGCGACTTCCTCCTGGAAGAGTCAAAGATGGCTGTAACTGCCGATGCTTTTAAATGTACTTTCAGAGTATTAATAGAGATGATTTAAAATAGTTCCTCTCACTCCAGTTCCTGCTTTAACTCATACCCAACTGCTAAACATACTGTGGCTGTTCCTGCTAATACGTTCTCTGACAAATCACAGCCCTGCATAGGTTTCCTTTCAGTATTTCCAATTTACTCTTTAATGGAAGACAAATGTGTGTTATTTGCTGACTGCTTAATGAGTCTTAAAGAATTTCCAGGCATGCAATGGGATGGGGCTTATTAAAGCTGCTTACAAATTGTTTTATTTGCTTAATTCCGTGCCCATGGGATATTCACTGGCACCTCGATGCTGCACTGGTTGGTGCAAGACTAACATGTAAATCAGTATATTAGGTAAAAATATAGAAACTGCAGTGGGAGTATTCCCTTTTACACTTGACAAGAGTCAGAATCCAACATAAACTGACAAGATGTACACGTAAACAGTTGCTTTACTTGTGTAATTGTGGGATAGCTATTGCTGTCTGGCTTCCCATCGTAAGACTCCTTTAGAAATAGATCAAGGATCTGATCCTGGCAACTCCATGTCTGCTTAATTTCACGCACCTAGGGTCTACTATTGATTATACAAAGGGAGTCTTTCTTTTGATGGCCGTGCAAAGGAAAGATGCCTCTCTGTGCATTTGTACATATATTTTGGAGTTTGATTTTTTTTTATTATATTTTTTTTTAGGGTGACAACTCCATCAGGAAATACTTCCAGATGGAGTCTTCCTGACATAAATATTTATACTATCACCTGCCTTTCCACCTGTTCCCAGTCACTGGACCAGAGGTGGGAAGCATGGATTATGGCTGGGGACAAAAAGAAACGCAGCTGGGAAAGAAGCTGAGAAGAGAGCCTGGGGCAAGTGTGCCTGGGGCATGAGAATGGCTGGAGAAGATGAGGAAGGGCAAGAGACAGAGTCGTGGGAAGAGGCAGGGGAATTAGTAAAAATATAGCATAGAAAATATGTTTTTGGCTAGGATGTGAACAGCTTTTCACTGGCAAACCTATTGGTGTCCATCTCTCTTACTTCACAAAGGGATTTGAGGGGTGCTGGTTTTCATGTGAGCTGGAGTTATGTGGCTATAGACACTGCAAAGGGGCTTCACCAACAAAGAGCCAGATGCAGTGAGTTTGTTCAGTCAGATGGAGTTTGGGGAAATAAACCACCCCAAAATAGGTGGTCATTGGAATAGAAACAAAAAGAGAAGTTGTACATTGACCCTGAACTCATCTGACCGAAAAAAGGAATAAATCCCTCATTTTTCCAGCATAAAAACCTGTGCAGTTTTCTAGGGACTAAAAGGCCTTAGATCTTACTGCTTTGTGTTTCTTACTGCTAGTAGGGCATTCAGCCTTAAGAAAATCATTAAGAATATGTTTTCTCAGGGTATCCCAGGCTTTTTACTGTTCAATAGCAGGGGAAAAAATGAATTAATATTATTCTGTTGGTTTCACAAACTGAGAGAGAGGACTGAAGGATTTTCCTCTCTTAGAAAAAGGTTTTACCTTGCAAGTCTCAACTGTACCAAAATCAGCCACATTTACTGCAGAATAACCCCTTTAGTGTTGAAATTTGAAATATACCGACGTACCAGATGAACACCAGCAGTATGGAATTAGTGCACCAAGGGAAAAAGGCAAGGATGAGGTCCGATCCTCTGGGGCTGGCTGCAGTGTGTGTGCTCTCCGCTCTACTCCCAGTGCCCTTGATTTCTCAGGCTGTTTTGAAAGACAAAAAGAAAGTTGGTAATCATACACCGACAGATGGTTCCTTGGTTACTTACTCTTTATTTAGAGGGAAGCAACTGCGATTCATCAGCTTTTTCTTTTTTTTTTTTTCTTTTTTTTTTTTTTTTATATAGCTCCACCACGCTGAACTTCCAACTCAAAATCTATTTCTAAGAAGTGTTGTGTGGCAAATGCCTATTAATAACAAACCTTGGGCTGACTGGAAATTTCCTTTTTTAATATTTGTATTCCATTCTTCAAGATGTTTTCACCCAATTTCATTTTACTTTTCAGATAGAGGTGTCTAGAAAAGTTTCCAGGGAATGCCATGCTAAACATATCGCTTTCATGCCTATAGTTAGATATTTATTTCTTGTTGTTGGACTGCCTTTCTTTACCTTAACTGCGAATTGATAGCTAATGATCTGTTTAGGTTTACTTTGATGCTAAACATTTTTGGTTTATTATTTTGGGGCAAATATGTATCTGTGAGTAGGCCTTTTGAATGGTATTTTCCAGTACTCTATATGCACCTAATGTTAAGAATGTCCCAAATAACTTTGCTAGATGGAAGCCTGAAACTAAAATTTATATTGATTGGCATAAAGTTGAAGATTGGCTCTCTACAATGAATAGACAAAGCTTGTATTACAGCCCAGCTCATACCTAGGGGTTCATTTTCTTTTTGACCCTGTTGTGTTACTGTAGGAATTTAGTGCACATCCTAGATCCAAGTGAACAGTAATTTCTCCAATATTCCCTAATTAAGGAAAAATCCTGTAAGAAATCACGTTTCCTACCTGTACAGATACCAGTGTAGGCCTGCACCAGAATTAGTGGATGCAAACAAAGCAGCCAAATTTTCTTTTACAGACACAGGGGAGACTTTCATTGATTATTTTTTTCTATCAGCACAAAGTCTACATATCAGAACTACTCACTTGTTCAGATATTAAAGTGGGTTAAGAAAAATTATTACTATCTTGACCTTTTAAAAACATATTTTAAAATAAAATATTTTAGATTTGAAAAACAGGAGACCATCTCTAAATTTAGTTAACATTAAGAACTTAATGTAGCTGTGCTTATTTACTTTTAAAGAATTCCTCTTTAAAATTTTTGGGAAAATCTCAGGCCACTCAAGTACTCAATTTAATATCTCTAATTCTAAAATAATCTGATCCAAGCTACTCCAATTTATTTTATATTTGGGGATGAGGTTTTGGGGTAGTCTATTACAAATTTGTAAAATTTGGATCTACCTCAAAAGCAGTCTATGGCTGGAAGAATCAGAGCTGAATTCAATACCATTTCCAGGTCACTCAGCACTATGCAAGTTCATTATTTTTTTTAAATTCCTCACTTTTTCTCAGGATATTACCACTACCAAATATCTGTCTCAGGATTCATTCTATAGTAGGGATAAATGAGAAATAGAGTCCCTTTCTCACAGGTGCTTTATGGATATACCACATTGCTGGCCACCTACCCAAAAAATGTATATGTTGATTTCCCCCGAGGAATGCCATGCTGCTAGTAGACAGGATCACTGATGTGAACAGCTCACATGCAAACCATTGTCTTCCCTCTATCACAGACTGATGTCATCGTAGAACGGTTTGGGTTGGAAGAGAACTTTAAAGGTCATCTAGTGCAAAAATCTCTCTTCCTATTAATATAACTCAGGAGACAACATGGCATTTCTTCTGTTGTTTTACCCTCAGTTCACCTGCCTGGACTTTAGTTTGCCCAAGTGGTGCTGAAAGGTATTCAGATGATGCCACATTTTCACATGGAGAAAGACACCACAAGGCGATGCGCTGGGAGGTCCCTTAGACAAACCCATCCAAAGGCCTGGAACAACTGTTTCAAGGGTTTATTTTGTGTACATCCTTGCAGGAGAGCTCAAGGAAGACTCTCTGGTTCAGCCAGGACTGTTGACCTTCTCCATATCCTTGTTGTGAGAAACAGGCACATACTCAGTTGTCAGCCCAGCCAACTTCACTGAATTTCACTGAATTTTTTGGAGTTAGAAGGGACCATAGAGATCATCTAGTCCAACTCCCC